>JAFLJL010002543.1:0-24877 GCA_018398815.1 Conus ventricosus | reverse complement strand
AACCTCTATATCAAAACCTGCTCGTTTCTCAATTCTGTTCTAACACTGGTACCCCCCCCCCCCCCCCCTTCGCCCACCCCCTTCCTCAACGAACAGACTACACACTGACAGAGTTATTCTATTGAATGCGATGTTGAAAAATCAGGATTTATTCTAAGGAAACCTCTCACCTCTGTTCACTGCATATCCCGACCACGGATCTGCATATTGACGATTTTCTATTTTTACTTCCCCAGATATTTTACTTTTACTGGGCCTGAATTTGGCCATTGCTTTTAAACTTCTTGAATATCGAGTGCGACCCCTTGTTGCCAAATTTGCTCCAGGGGCCAACAGTCTTGAGTCGCACTGTTTTATGTTTTATGTTATTTTATTTTACTTTTTAACATGCGCGCTGGTGACCTACTCGTTTTTGAGTGAACCGGTGTTTTAGGAAGAAGAGAAGAAGAAGAAGAAGAAGAGTGTTACTACTTCTTCTTCTTACTGAAAGACCTTCGAGTGTAATCAGTTGTGAGAATCATCCAACCGTGCTTCACTACCTTACAACATGAAGTGACAAATCAACAAGAAAAGCTTATGAACGTAAAATAGCAGAACCCAAATGTTAAAAAAAATCCCAAGTTTTGGAATTACGTGCAGAACGTACAAAAGTAAACACAGGGGTAAATACTCTAAATGATGGTAAAGGAGGGTTGGCCGAGTCAGATATGGAGAAAGCTGAAGTTTTAAATGAGTTCTTCGCAAGTGTCTTTGCTAATGAAGATACAAATAACATACCTGATCTTATTGAATGTAGTAAATCTAATGGAATTTCAGTTACAGATATAATAATTACTTCAGCTGCAGTAGAGAAGAAGTTGTTTTGAATTGAATCAGTCTAAAGCGCAGGGACCTGATTTAATACCACCTAAAGTTCTAAAAGAATTAAGTAAGGAGTTAGCTGTACCGCTCAGTAAGATTATAATAAATCATTAGAGACAGGAAAAATACCCCTCGACTGGAAATCGGCAGAAGTTACTGCTATTTTTAAAAAAGGGTCAAAATCTGAGCCAGGCAACTATCGTCCGGTAGCTTAACTTGCATTGCATGCAAGTGCTAGAATCCATTATAAGAGATGTCATAGTATCTCACTTCACTGATAATAATTTGTTGCAGTATGCCAGCATGGCTTTCGTAAAAAAAGGTCTTGCATATCACAACTACTTGAAGTTATGGAAGATTTAGTTAACATGCTAGAAAATAATACTCTGTTGATATAATTTACCTTGATTTCCGTAAAGCTTTTGATACGGTTCCGCATGAGAGATTATTGAAAAAAATGGAAGCATACGGTATAGTAGGTAAGTTGCTAAACTGGATTAGAGATTTTTGTCAAATAGAAAACAAAGAGTAAGAGTGGGTAACTGTATGTCGACAGAGAAAGATGTTATGAGTGGTATTCCCCAAGGGAGTATTTTAGGACCTGTACTGTTTACTATTTTTATAAATGACCTTCCAGATGAGGTAAATAGTTTTTGTAAAATTTTTGCTGATGACACAAAAATATATGACAAATCAGATAACTATAATAGTCTGCAAGAAAATTTAAATTGCCTCCAAAACTGGTCAGACAAGTGGAATCTATATTTTAATGTTTGAAAAATGTAAAGTTTTGCATGTTGGCAAAAACAATCCGAACATGAATACAGCATGAAAATAGATGGTGGAAATAGGCTGGTACAGAAATGTAAGGAAAGAAAAGGATCTGGGTGTAATCTTTGATAAAGATTTACTTTTTGATACTCACATTCATAAGTGTTAAATAAAGCAAACCAAATGATTGGATTAATCAAAAGAACTTTTATTTACCTAAATAAAGAAACGTTTTTTAAAGTTATATAAAGCTATGGTTAGACCGCATCTTGAATATGGAAATATAATCTGGTACCCACACTTGAAAAGACAGTCAATAGCAATCGAAAAAAGTACAGAGAAGAGCTACTAAAATATTGCAAGAATGTACAAAGATGTCTTATATAGATAGATTAAATTACTTAAATTTGTACTCTTTTAAAAGGTAGACGTATTAGAGGGGATTTGATTGAAGTGTACAAAATATTTCACAAGCAAACGGACATACAGTGGGACTATTTTTTTGAGGCTGTTAACACAGATAGAACAAGAAATTCGGAAGGCAAAATATTTGTTAAGCAGTTTCATACTAATATGGGGAGATTCAAGTTCAGTAACAGAGTTATTACTAACTGGAACAGTTTGCCAACTGCACTTAAATTTGCTAAAAATACTAATGTTTTTAAGAATTTGCTGGATGAAGACTTGAAATTTAAAGTACAGTTTAGAAGCTTTGATGAATAAGAAGGAAATTTATATTGCATGCATTTTCAACCCTGTCATAAAAGTATAATAACACGAGGGGACATTGAAAGGCTTAACGGCCTATGTAATTGATTACGTCCCTACATTACTACTACTACTACTACTAAAACAATTACCAAACGTAACGTAATGTCTGCCTTCACGATCCTATGATCCCGATTCCAGAGAAGAAAACTTACCTACTTTCGTGGAAAGCATAGCCTTGGAAAAGCAGGAAGTTAAATCTCTCGCACCGCCACTGCGTGTGACACTGTGTGTTTACACTGGCTTGGTACCGTTCTCTTATCAAAGAGGAAGTTTTGCACAATATCTATCCTGTCTACGTACGAAACACACATACACAGAAAAATAAACAATGAATGGATACAGTGAAACAAATGTAACTTTATGGCGAGAAATTCACCATCACGTTATCGTGATAATAATCTATCCTCAGCGATCATTGGCGGTAGTTTGTAAATTTAAGCTGTTGGTGAGAGATAATTCCATTCAGGTACACCTATCTCTGATCGATGTGAAAACAAACCCAACTATGCCGTCAGACCGTAGCCGGATAGATGTGATGAAATTGAAAGTTACCGCATGATACGTCAACAAAATGTGAAGAGATTTTTCGTTTCGTCCCGCTGCACCCTACAGGTGCTCGCATACCGAGATTTTTTTTTCCTTCCGGTACACCACAAAGTATCTTCTAACAGAAACATGCCGGAAATCAAATGGTTTCGTATTCTAGTCACTTGTTTATTTAGTCATTTTATCAGCCATCCGCTGTTGCCATAATTGCACGCACGCACACACACACACACACACACACACACACACAACACACACACACAGACACACACACACACACACACACACACACACACACACACAAGCAGAACCTGACTGATTATTAGACAATACTGAACCATCTGTGTAAACTTTAAGATGTGAGGAGAGAACGGATAAATGCCAATCCTAGCTCAACTGCCCTCAACATTTCGGGCAGTTGCTCTAGGATAGGCATTTATCCGTTCTCTAACTAGTAAACCCTACAAACATGCATACTGTGTAGGATTATCCGTTTTCAATACTAATTTACTAAACTTTTCAGATTTTAGTTTTTGCTTAATCCTGTGTTTTTCCTGATCATTTTCAATAACATCATTTTCACGCATACATTCATCAATGCGTCTCTGTTTTTCATGTGAAATAAAACTACAGTCTTTAACTGTTCTCTAAAGTCTTTTAAAACCGAGTTATATTTTTGACATAAAATCCACCCCACGCTTAACCAATCGACAGGGAGTATGTTGTCATTTTTAGCTGGGGAAGGCCGGATCTCATGATCGCACGACATTTTGTTGTTGATTCCACTGGGCATGCGCATTAACGAGGTAAAACCTAGTTTCTACTTACATTATATCTTTATAAGTTTACAAAACTTCGCATAACAGACAGACAGACATGGGGCAGCGGCGGGCTATAGAGACCCGTCATTAGGTCGACACCCGATCACTTAATTTATGCTCTTCTATGCTAGGGTCTTACGACTCGGCACAGACAAGAGGTCTTCGTTCACACAGAACACAGCACACAGTCAATTAGTTGTCAATGGCAACAACCAAACAATGCTACATACCTTCTTCACCTTCAGTCGGCTGTCACATCGGGGTGGGTTTTTAGAGCAGCATGTATCTTTGGTGTCAACGCGATGGCTTGTGTAATAGAAATTGTTAGATTTTTTGGATATTTTTCAAAGAGTTCTGACGTCTTCCTCAGTTTATTAATCCAGTGAAGGGAGTACTTCAAATGAATTGTAACAAATTTCTTAAAATTTCCTCTCTCTATTGTAAATACCTCCGCAGCTATTTTCCATAATCTAGATACTGTTGAAGGCTGCGGCTATTTATTAAGCCAAGTGCAGTTTGGCCTTCAGTTAGAATTTCTTTCTATTTCTTCAGCGTTTTTGTTTTCATCAAAGACTGGGATAACGCTTTCAACACTTCTTAAACGTTTTTCTGTTTTGTGATTTTTCAGGCTGTTTAATAAATCTTCACCAGACAAAGAATGTAGACTTTTATATTTGTTATATGTTTGTCTTTTTTTATTGAATTGAAACTGGCCCGGGTGTTTTAGTAATTTTTTCTTTTCTTTTTTTCAAATTCTTTTGCTGCTCTCTCGCCAGATGTGTTATAAATGTGTTGA
Organism: Conus ventricosus; assembly: GCA_018398815.1. Lineage (NCBI taxonomy): Eukaryota > Metazoa > Mollusca > Gastropoda > Neogastropoda > Conidae > Conus > Conus ventricosus. The sequence continues at coordinate 20,311 of JAFLJL010002543.1, read as the reverse complement.
AAATCTTTCCAGAACTGAGCACAAGCAGAATGGTAGTCTATCTGGTTTTGAATTCATTGATTATTTCTTTCAATAGCACTAATTGTACACTTTCTATAACAATTTTTAGACACAAAAACTTAACCGCCTTCTCCCCACTCGATCAGAAAACACACTGTGCTGTCAAACTCAGCCGTGAAAGGAAACGTTCATTGGCCGCACTCCAAAACCGGTCTTGAAGGAGCAACTTTGGCATTAAGCAAGCGCCTTACCCGCCTTTTCCCCACTCGATCAGAGAACACGCTGTGCTGTCAAACTCAGTTGGCCGCACTCCAAAACCGCTCTTGAAGGAGCAACTTTGGCATTAACCCAAGCGACCCCCGCTTTGTCACATTTGACGCCTTCTTACCCACCGCCCCTCTACCCACACCAAGTTCTTAATCAAGTCACTTCTAGTTCTTAACTCTAAGTTCTTAACTTAAGTAACTTCTAAGCTCTTACCTTCACCCACCCAAAGTCATCCTCAAGTTCTTAATCAAGTCACTTATAAGTTCTTACTCAAGTCACTTATAATTTTCCTACTCAAGTCACTTATAAGTTCCTACTCAAGTCATCCTCAAGTTCCTACTCAAGTCACTTATAAGTTCTTAATCAAGTCATCCTAAGTCACCACAAGTTCTTAATCAAGTAACTTCTAAGTTCTTAATCAAGTAACTTCTAAGTTCCAAGCCACCTCAAGTACTTAATCAAGTCAGCTCAAGTACTTAATTAAGTTAGCTCAAGTTCATAACTAAGTCATCCTCTAAGTACAACCAAGTTCTTATTTAAGTCAATTTATAATTATTTATTATTGCATTTGAAATGGATCAAAATGATCTTTTGTTGTTGGCGGTTCTGCATGTTTTTTGTTTGGCTTCTGTATTTAGTGGTTGAGATTTTTTGACTGCTTTGGTTTTTGCTGTCTTTGTTTATATTATTTTATAACCGTAATAACCACCCCCAGCAGCAATGCCACCAAAAATGACAATTGCTTTAGAAAATTCCGTAAAGGACTTTGGCGGTGTAGGCAACCCTGTTCTTGTTGTAGGTCCTGAATCAACTTGTTCTGGTGTTTTTATAGCTGGCGTTGAAACAACTGGCTGCGGCTCTAGCACTTTTTCAGTTTGAGTTATATTATGTGATTGTAACATAATTTTGTTCGTTTGTTCCACTCTGCTAATCTTTTTCCTGCTGCAACACGCCCAGGATGAGGAGGCTTTTTACTGGTCACTTTCTCCACCTGATTCAATGTTTTCTGATTCTGCTGATTTTCTGGCTCGGTCATTTTTTAGGGAAACAAAATCTATATGATTAAAAGTAATTAATCCCATGATTAGCGGGGACAATAATGTTCCAAATCTGTAATATAGATCACATCCTAGAGACTCTAATGACTTTGTTAAAACTAGATCCTGCGTTAAATCATACATAAAGTCTTGTTCAGAATCAATAGGCGCAAATTTACTTACTAGTTTAGTGTACAAACTAAGAACCGTTTGCCCGACGCTTTTTACCATTCTTGATCCTAGTTGCGCTTCATACCTGTTATGATATTTTACAATGTCTTGTGGCGACATTTGTTGAATCTGTTCTATGCTGAATTCATTTCCGAGGAACTGTTTTGTTTTTCCACATGCTGCCAAAGAATACAGCCTTTCCTTTTTGGGCATAATAGCTTGGTCATCAACCCGGTCATTTGTAATAATAAGTTCAGGAAGGTTTAGTAGATCATCGCTGTTCATGTTTTTTATTAATTATAATTATTTTATTTTTTAAAAATGAGCACCGAAAAAACTGTTACCAACCTTGTATACCATTCTGCTGTTATTGGAGGCCTAAGTGTAGGATACACAATGCTTGGTAAAAGCCTGTTAAAAATAAAACTGGCTGATCTTGGCAAGCTAGACTTTGAGGATTCAGCAAAGCTAATTGCTATCATTACAGCTTCATTTGCTACAAAAGATTTTCTAGTTAAGCAAGGAATAATTCCAGACAGTATAAATATGTAAATTAAAAAAATACATTTATAAAAATGGCTTCATTCGTAATGTGATAGGCGGCGCAGTAGTGAATGCGCTTGCTTTTAGCAGAAGTAATTACGCATTTAGTAAACTGCGGGATGACGGCGAGAGAAAAAGACATAACAAGCTATGGAGCAACTAGCGCAGCACAAGATTACTATGAAAAGCAGAGAATTGAGCAGTTAGATTTTATTAACGACAAACTGAAAAAACAGGGACATGCAGCTTACACATTTAAAGATGTTGATCAAGCAATAAAAGAATATTATCTTGTAACAGGCAAACCAATCGAGACATTACCCCACCAAAATTCAGTGACTTTTATCAACCTTCAAAAAACAAAAGATGCAAGAAATCGTGTTTATCGTCTTTGGCATGACCATTGTGTATTTTGTTGCACATAATATTGGCTGAATAAAAATGAACAAAATCTATTATTCGCAAAAGGATATTGGAAGGGAATCACGGCAATAAAAAAGCTAAGCCAAGCAGCGGGAGTCAGTGAACAAGCAGCAAAGGAATGGTTATCTAAACAAGCGATTTGGCAAATTTATTTACCTGCGCCTAGACAATACAGAGACCAAACTTTGTGAATACAATACCGAACGACACCCATCAAATGGACCTTCTATATTTAACCCCATGATACGATTAGACGAAAAAGATTTAAGTACACACTCACAGTCATTGACATAGCTTCAAGATACAAAGATGCAGAACCATTAACACAAAAGAGTTGTTCTGCTGTTGCTGTTGCCATACAACTGATATACCAACGAGGCCCGCTAACTTATCCCCGCATGATTCAAGTCGGAAAAGAATTTTAAAAGGGCGAGTGAATCAATTATTGTTAAAACATAGAGTTACCATTAAAAGAGGCATCCCAGGAGTTCACAGATCACAGGCTTTAGTTGAAAACTTAACAAACAGTTATCTGAAAGACTTTTTTCTACCAGTATCACAGAGAGCTGATTGACAATTCTCGCAACACAGAATGGGTTAGAAGACTGCCCTCGGTTTTTCGCGCAATGAATAATGAAGAATTTAAAGGGCTAAAACCAGTACAAGCAATCAAAAAACAAAACAATAAATTTTGCTGAAGACTCCAGTACAACCAGCAAACTATTACCGTTTGGTTTAAAAGTAAGGTACCTTTATTTACCGGGGGAAGCAGAAGGGGACACTCGCATCAGGGCAACCGATCCAGTTTGGAGTGTTGATCCATATGAAATAAAAAGAATTGTAAAAATGAATCCGCCGTGTATTATTTACGAGAAACTGACACAACAAAACAACCAGCTCCTCAAAGATCTTTTGTGAAGGAAGAACTGCAGATAATCCCACCAGACACAGTTCCAGTTGCTTAATTAATTTATAGAAATATATTTATTGCCTAAAATGGAAGCTCAGGATGAAGCAAGAATGATAAAGAAAGAGACCTTGGAATTGATACGGGAATCATATGATACGAATTCTATTATTAAGGAAACACTTGTGAGTGTTCACCAACACATGCTAAAACATCCAGATCACCTACAACCCAAAATCCCAAATTTTGATTATCAGATATGGGGAAATGAATATCTTGAAATAAAAAAAAAAATTCGAACACATCAAGCAAACATGAAAAATAATTTGGCTGAATTGGATAATGATATGATTGAGCTTTTATAAAACTTGAGGAAAAATATAAACCCCTCGTTGAAGCCCTCGTTGAAGCCTTCGATGAAGAAGATATATAATTATGCCGTTCTCCAGTGTCCAATTGCATATGAAAACTCTGGATTAACAAATACTCGTTTAGTGTTTGTTCTATCTGTAGTGACGCACGAGTGTAGCGTGCATATGCACTCGGTTCACCACCGGAACCGGAAGGTGCGCCTCGCAATGAGCAGTGCTCACTCACGAGCAGACGACAGGGCGGGAAGGAGTTGGCTGCATTCGACTCGCTACCCCCGTCGAGTAAGGATCTCCTCAAAGCCAGCTCCTGACTACAAAACCAGCCAGACAGCTTCAACAACCACTGCCGACGCCCGTCCTCTACTTGAAGCCAAGAGAGCGACGTGTGGCGTCCGGAGACCACCCAACTGTGACCAACACCAACTGTGACCAACAACCACCATACCTGACCAGCGGAACCAGACGTGGCCGTCGCCTTTCCTGGCTACGCCGTCAGCTGCTTGACCCTCTGAAAGCTGCAAGCCCGGCCACGACAGAGCGCGTCACAGACTGACACCCACTCGCCATTCCAGTACTGCAGGGTGAGTTGCACTGTGTGCGTGTGTATGTGTTTGTGTGCATAAGTAGAAACCCCAATACTAGGAATAGTTAACGCACTAGACATGTCACACTAAGCCACCCTTCTAAAGTGTAGGGTAAACACTTTAATGGTGTCAGAAGTGGGATTACCCGTAGCTTAGTTGTGCATGCAGTCAGTGTTAGTCCTAGTTATTGGAATTGTGTTGCTGCTCAGCACCAAGCACTATTTACACAGATACTAGCATACAGTTATATACTGTCAACCCTTGCAGTTAGCATTGGAAGGGAGTGGGTATACCCTATATTAGAGTAACCCAGATAATACAGTCACTCCCCTAATGGCTCTAAATATCAATTTAGCAACTGCATCGCAGCTTAGTCAGATGCTGCCAGGGATAGGGCCTAAGAGGGCTGCCCAGTTGGTCAGAATTAGAGAGAGGGAGGGAGGATTGACTTTATCACTCTTGACGTCCGTGCTGCACGGAGAAGTAAGCCCTTACCTTCTTTCTTTGATTAACTTTGGGGACCAGGGGGTACTACTGAAGGGTCGGTGGCGACTGGTGTAGTTACAGTAAAGAGTGAAGTCAGAAGACCAGTCACCCCAAGCCAGGCCAGTCAATCAAAAATACCCCGTAAAGTTTCCACAGCCTTGTCCCGACCCCGTCTGACTAGAGAAATATTGAATCAGAGCTTTTCCGCTCGTGAGTCCGAAGAGCTGCGAACGGAAAATTGGGTGGAGAGACACACTCCTGTTTATGGACCGGAGGATGGAGGTAGAAGTACTGGCCAACGGTCCACCTCTGGGTTATCGTCTGTTTCCCGTAGCCACGGAGACAAGGGGTCATACGAGCCTCGCCCACGGCCAACACACACGAGAGGTTCCGAGCAATTGTACCTCGAAAAGGCATTGCCGGATAGCCGATATCGTGAGTGCCGTAGGAGTGATCGGGTCTCTGAATCCCAACGGGGTCCTTCTAGTCCGGTTGGATCTAGGTCACCGGCAGAGAGAGGTGTAAGAGGCCGGAGACTTGACCCGGACGACCAGGGCTGGTGGGATCACGAGCAGAGTGGCAATGGGCAGGAACAGCGGTGGCGACGAGGGGTGAACCAGGTAAGACATCCCTCTCCTCCGAGTCATACTTATGGGCATGCCGTCCGGGCAGGCGACAGTCAGCACTATCGTCCCTATCGCCAAGGTGAAGCTCATGTTGGGGCATATACGCCTCGCTCACCTGGTGGTAGTGGAGAGGTCCCTGCGGTAGCCCCTCTCTCTGAACCAAGAGGAGACCCCAGGAGGCTGCCAAAGAACCTTCGGTATGATGGAGGGACTAATTGGCAGTCCTTCCAGCAAAAGTTCGACAGCTACCGGGTAGTCCTTCACTGGTCGGAACTGGAGAGTAGGGACTACTTAGGTTGGTGCTTAGAGGGGAAGGCCCTGGACTTCTTCACAACGCTCACCCAGTTGGGCGGTGAGTTTTCTTACCATCAGTTGATGGGGAAGCTTGCGGCTCGATTTGGTGCCAAGGAGTATGTGGGGACTTCCAGGATGCGTTTCCAACAGGCCCACCAGAACGCGGGTGAATCTTTGGACGATTGGGCTGATAGGGTGCTTACGCTGGCAACGTTAGCATACCATACCTGCCTGAGAAGCATGTCCGAGATGAAGCCATTAACAAGTTCTGCCTAGGGAGTTTGGATAGGGAGGCAGGAAAACATGTCTGTCTGGAGGAACCCGAATCCATGGAGGTGGCTGTGAATAAAATCAAACAGTTCCAGCACATCTCCCAAGCAGTGGGTGACAGGAGGCACAAGCCCCTGGGAGATCCTAGGGTAGGACAGGTAGGGACAGTTTCACCTGTCACCAGGGAAGAGTTCGAGAGTCTGCAGAAGGCCATAGAGAGGCTTACTCTTCAGCTCTCGAAAATGGAAACTAAGGGAAACCACTTCTTCCCTGAACCCAAAAGCTACCGCCACCCAGGACTCCGGGTAAAATGCTTCTTCTGTCAACAGAAGGGCCACCTGAAAAAGGACTGCCAGCGTTATCGGAGCTGGCTGCAAAGGAGGGCAACAAGTGGCAATTCCAAGAAAGGGTCTTTAAACGCCTAAGGCTTGGGGATGGTGGCCGATCCTCTGAGCCGGAAATACACAAGGGCCAGAATTTTTCGAAGTTGGAGTCCCAAGAAAGTGTTGGCCGGAGGGTCACCACTCCAAGGGCGTGTTCCTTACCTTGCCCAGCCGAATCGATGGACTCCCAAGATTCGGCTGCCCAAAGGCCTAAGCAGGCCAAGATTGCACCTGGCATTTCCGGTGGTCCGCAGGGTTCTCTAGCAGACAAGACTGCCCCTGGTTCAAATACCCCTGTGGCAAGTCAGAGAGAGGGTTCATCGGAAGCAATCGGCCGACAGCCCGAAATCATACGAGTCAATCGGGTTTGTCCAGGCTCTTCCGGGGTACATATCATGGTGGGTGACATTCCGGTTAAGGCCAGAGTGGATTCTGGGGCAGAAATCACCATTGTTGCCACTTCTGTGTACGATAGACTTTCCAAGAAACCAAGAAAGCTGAAGGAGGTGGTGATGCAAATGGCTGACCAGGGTTCCACTCTGAAGGGTTTTGTCACCTCACCTGTACCTCTGAAGATTGGCCAGTCAACCTTCAGAGAGGGGCTGTATGTGGCTCCGATTGCTGACGAGATGCTGTTAGGGCATGATCTTCTGCACCATTGGGGGGCGATTCATGACATGAGAGCTGAAAACTCTGTTGATAGGGGACGAAATTATCCCTTTAGACATGAGTTTTGGTCAGGGACCGCCAACCATAGCCAGGGTTACAGCTGCCTGTAAAGTTGTGGTACCACCCAACACTGTTGTTGAGGATAACCGGCAGATTGGATACAGTCCTTCAGGACTATTACACTGAGTCTTCGGTGGGCTCTGAGCTCTTGATCCCGAGGACAGTGCGGAGGTCCGGGGACGGTCCAATCCTCTGCCTGGTAAACCCCAGTGACAGGTACCATACCATCCGGAAGGGGGAGCTGTTGGCCACGGCATATGAAGTGCAGGAGGTTATGGACCCGGTACAGCAGAACTCTTCCTCTGAAAGTAAAATGGTAAGGGGGGAAGCCAGCTGCAGAATGGTACAGGTGGGGGTTAAGCACCCCCGAAGGACCAAGTACCGGAGCATCTGCAGAAATTGGCTAGTGACTCCAGCACACACCTGACAAAGAATCAGAAGGTGGAGTTGACGAAGCTCCTATGTGATTATCAGGATGTGTTTGCTGCAGATGAGTTTGATTTAGGGAACTTCACCGGTATCGAGCACTCCATTGACACTGGTGATGCCAAGCCCGTAAAGCAAAGAATGCGCCGTACGCCTGCAGTATTCGCAGGAGAGGAGGAGGCACATTTACAGAAAATGCTGAAGGCTGGTGTCATTCAGGAGTCAATATCTGAGTGGGCGTCAGCGCCAGTACTGATCCGAAAGAAAGACGGATCAGTCCGCTGGTGCATCGATTACCGAGCCCTAAATGATGTCACAGTCAAGGATACTTTCCCCTTGCATTGGTTGAAGACTGTCTGGATACCTTGTCGGGGAGCACATGGTTTTCAAAGCTGGATGCCAATAATGCGTACTGGCAAGTGAGAGTCAGGGAGGCTGACAGAAAGAAAACTGCCTTCTTGACCAAGTACGGTCTGTTCGAGCATGTTCGGATGGATTTGGGCTCACCAATGCGCCAGCCACATTCTCACGCGTGGTGAACCTTATCCTGAGAGGTCTGACATGGAACACTGTGCTCGCTTTCCTAGACGACATTTGGTACTGGGGGACAGCTTTGAGGATCATTTGCAGAATTTGAGGGGGGCGTTGCAAAGGTTTCGACAGCATGGTCTTAAGCTCAAGCCAAAGAAGTGCCTTTTCTTCCAGCCGAAAGTTGAGTTCCTGGGGCGGATAGTTAGCAAAAACCAAATTGCTATGTCTGACCGGGATATTCAAACTGTGAGGGACTGGCCCGTTCCGAAATCTTCAAAAGATGTGGAGCGGTTCCTTGGCTTCGCTAATTACCATCGCATGTTCGTTCCAGACTTTGCAGCGTTGGCGCAGCCTTTGTATAACCTCACAGGAAAAAACAAGTTCTTTTGGGATGAGGAAAAGCAGAATTCCTTCGATACCCTCTGTAGAGTATTGACTGAACCCCCCGTCCTGGCATTGCCAAGCAGCACGGATCCATTTGTGTTGGATACGGATGCTAGTGATTTGGCAATCGGGGCGGTTCTGAGTCAGATTCAAGGAGGTGTGGAGCGGGTGATTGCGTACGGCAGTTTCGCCCTGACTCCTGAACAGAGAAGGTACTGCACAACCCGGAAAGAACTGTTGAGTATCGTGAGGTTTACAAGGCAGTTTAAGTACTACCTATTAGGTAGGACTTTTTACGTCAGGACCGACCACTCAAGTCTGACATGGCTCCTGCGGTTTAAACACCCACAGGGACAGTTGGCCCGATGGATGGAGGAACTTTCACAGTTCCATATGGTTATCAAACATCGGGCCGGGGCAAAGCATCAGAACGCGGATGCGTTGTCCAGAATTCCTGACGCTTTGACCCCTTGTCCATCTTTCGTGGCTGGCATTCGGCCTGAAAGTCTGCCTTGTGGGGGTTGCAAATACTGCAAGAGAGCCGACGAACAGTGGGGGGAGTTCATTCAGGCTGTGGACGAATCCCTGGGCCTGACGGAAGGAAGCCTGACAGTTCTGGCTCCCGAGGAGCCCCAGCCGGATGGACCTACAGTAGCTTCTGTGGGGGGGTCTCTCTCGAGAGGTCACGGAAGAGGTGCCATGGGGTTTACCAGTCATCATGGCCGTGTACTTTCTCCAGCAGGGAGGGGTACCATGGGGTTTACCAGTCATGATGGCCGTGTGCCTACTTCCAGGCCCCAGCCGGATGGACTCACAGTAGATTCTGTGGGGGGGTGTCTCTCGAGAGGTCACGGAAGAGGTGCCATGGGGTTTGCCAGCCATCATGGCCGTGTACCTTCTCCCGTAGGGAGGGGTACCATGGGGTTTGCCAGTCATGATGGCCGTGTGCCTACTTCCGGGCCCCAGCCGGATGGACTCACAGTGGATTCTGTAGGGGGGTCTCTCTCGAGGAGTCGCGGAAGAGGTGCCATGGGGTTTGCCAGTCATCATGGCCGTGTACTTTCTCCTGCTGGGAGGGGTACCATGGGGTTTGCCAGTCATGATGGCCGTGTGCCTACTTCTGACGGATGGAATGTGCATGACAGTGGGCAAAATTCCTTGCACATTCCGAAAGTCTTGCTTGCCCATGCGCCAACAAGCATGACAGTTGCCCAATCTCGTGCGGTCCCAACCGGGGGAGCGCATGCCAGTGTCCGGGTGCAATCGGGGGGTGCACCTGAAGGGCGTTCGGGCTCTGTGTCTGCCAGTTTTCTGGGATGTCCGGACATCCCTGCCAGTTTTCTGGTGCAGAGTGTGCCTGCCAGTTCTCTGGTTCACCCGCAGGGTGAACCTGACAGTTTTCTGGCCCGAAAGGGGCCTGACAGTTTTCTGGCACACTCGAAGGTTGCACCTGCCAGTTTTCTGACACATCCTGAGCGCCGAAGTACTTCGTCTGGCCGGCCAATCGTTGGTTTCACCTTGGGTGGAAACGCCCAGGTGTCTCAAGGTTACAACGAGCGGTTGACCAGCACGAGTACACCAAGTTTTTGTCCTCGGGGCAGTCAAAGTGCCTCACTGCCTGAAAAGGCAGTGGAGGAAAGTCTTGCCGGTCTGGAAGACTTTGAGACTGGCGGCACTGATGGCGTAAGCTTTGAGATAGAGACTCGGGATGGACAGGTGCAGCTGAGGACCTGTAATGTGCGTCTTGCACAAGAGGCTACCTCCCAAATCCCCTCGTGCTGGGGGTTTACAGTTCAGGAACTCCGGACAGCACAGGGGAAAGATAAGGATCTGCACCTGCTCCTCCAATACCTTCAGGACGGGACAGAACCCGATGAAGGGGAACTCTTCTCAGCTTCGCCAAGTGCAAAATACTATTGGCTGAACAGAGAGTTGTTCCTGCTTAAGGAAAGCTTGCTATTCAAGCGCAAGCTAGACTCCAAGGACTTGGCACTGGTAGTCCCCGCTTCCCTTCAGGAACAAGCAATACAGTGGCACCATGACCTTCCATCAGCAGCACACCAAGGCGTGGCGAGGACTAAAGCCAGACTGAAGGAGAAATTCTTTTGGTTTGCTTTAGCTCGCGATGTCGAGGCCTATGTGTTGTCCTGTGACGTTTGTAGCAAGAACAAGAAAAACAAACGTTATGGGAAAGTCCCATTGACTGAGTACCATGCAGGGGCGCCGATGGAACGTGTCCATATTGATTTCATTGGCCCTCTGCCCAGGACAACCCATGGAAATGAGCACTGCCTCATGATGGTGGACCAATTCACCAAATGGGTGGAGTGCGTGCCTCTTCCATCTCAGAAGGCCGAGACAACAGCAAAGCTGCGGTGGATGGGTTCTTTTCACGTTTCGGTTGCCCGCTCCAGCTGTTCTCGGACCAGGGACGCAATTTTGAAAGCAAGTTGTTCGAGGCGTTGTGCCATGCTTTCAAAATTCACAAAGCCCGAACAACACCATATCGTCCTGCGTCGAATGGTCAGGTGGAGCGGTACAACCGAACGTTGATGGATGCCGTACGGTGCTTCCTGGGGGAAAGCGCAGAACAAGTGGGACGAACACGTACAGCAGATAGCTGGAGCTATCCGGTCCTCAGTAAACCGGACCACTGGCTTTACCCCTAACCTGTTGATGTTGGGGAGGGAGGTGAACATACCAGCTCAGCTGATGTTCCCGGTTCCAGGCCAGAGGTTCGAGTGTGAGGATGAGTACGTGTCCCACTTGGTCCAGTCCTTGCAGGAGGCCCACACAGCTGCAAGAGAGAATCTGAAGACATCCCTTCGACGTATGAAAAGAAGTTATGATCTCAAGATCTTGTTGAGACCATATGCCGAGGTGATGTCGTATATCTCTTGGATACTGCAGTTGTGAAGGGTAAATGCAGGAAACTCTGTTCACCCTGGAAAGGTCCGGGGGTCATCTGGAGAAAGCTGTCTGCTTACCTGTATCAGGTCAAACTCCGAAACTCGGTCTTCGTGACAAACCATGACCGACTGATGCCGTGCAGGGACAGGAAACTGCCTGCATGGATTCAGCGGTTCAAGTCACATCCAGAAGAAGAAGAAGTGCCGGAGGATGAGGATCAGGGGGTTTACTGCTTCTGCAGGAGGCAGTGGGGTGGGCGTTTCATGATCCAATGCGACTTCTGCCAGGAGTGGTACCATGGATCGTGTGTGTTAACGTCACCGCCACTGACGCACTTGATATTGACAAGTACAAGTGCAGGGCTTGCAGGCAGTGAGCTTTTTAGACAGAGGTTCTGTTTCAGGATGGCCACCGGACAATTGAACGCCCTGGAGCGCGCTGATGGGTTGTCAGCGTCAGGTCGGCTGTTCCCGCACACAGACCAGTTGGTGCAGGACCTCTGGCTTACCAAAGAGCGTCCGAGGACGAGCGTGAAGCATGCTTGCTCCGGATGGTCGCTGTCGCCAAGCAGCGGGATGACCCTTTCTCGAGGGGATGGCTGAAGAAGGTTGCCAGGGCGATGCAGACTTATCAGTTGCGGAATGATAGGTGGATCACAGAAAATGTGGCACCTGTCACTTCACGGTCTGGACGCCCGGGCAAGTCCAAACCAGCCTCCGAGCAATTTGGGGGGGGTCGCCTTGACATACGCTTGCTGACCGACCCCAATTTGGAATGCCATATCGAGCGGCCCTCCGCGAGGGATGAGCCTGCCCGGAGTGTGGGGTATGAGCATTCCGACATCCTCAGCGTGATGGATACTGGGGAAGATTTTCATGGGTTGCTCTCCCCACGAGAGTCGCCCGTGGGGGTCGTTTCCCGGGAAACGCCAAAATCCGCTGCTGGGTGCTCTTCCTCATCTTTGGGATGGCCGCCTGGCGCGGTACGGACTGACACGGGAGTTGAGGCCAAAAGTACAGCCTCCTCCCAAGAGGTGGTGTTCCGGACTGGGAGCCTCCGGAAGTCTAGAGCGTCGCGCAAGCGGGCAGCCTCAGCACGTCGAGAGGCTCTAGGTAAGGTTCCCAGAGCTGGCCCAGCAGAAAGTGGACCTTCATTCACCTCCGTACTATTTGGAGGACTGCGAGTGAGGAGGCAGGGCAGGAAAACACTACTTGGCTTCGGCCAGGAGGAGGATGAAGAAAAAACAGGCTAAGCTGCCTAAGGCGATCCCCAGCGCTACCTTCACCCCCTCTTCGGTTGGGCCGAGGGAGGCCGTCCTGTAGCCAGTCACACTCCGCCAGTCGAGTCCCGGGAGGAAGAGTGTATGGTACCGGGCTGCGAGGAGCTAGTGGGGGACCTGAAGGTGCATGCCTTCACACATCACCTTCCCGGGGTTTTCGACGAAAGGCTGCCCCCAACATCAGAAAACGTGTTGAAGTGGCGAAGGAAGGCATTGTTACAGGCCATGGACTGGTTGATCATGTCGTCTGGTCGCTGGGAGGACTTGGTTCGGTTCCTCAACATGCAGCGTCTCCTGTCCACCCTGAAGATGCACGCATCTTGGATGGGCAGAGGGAGGCTATGACAGCTTTTTGTCAATACATTGGGGAGCCGGTGCCGACTACCTTCCAGCTGTACCCGGCGGAGTCACCAGCCGTGTTGGTCCACTGGAGGGTGGTGCTGTTACTGGTGGCGCGGATGGACCACCAGGAGAGTAAGTACTGGAGGGATCATTATCCGTCGCCGGAGGCTTTAGAGCCTGCCCAGGCAGCCATGATACCCGAAACTCAGCTTCCGCGGGCATTTGATGCACACTTCCACCTGGATAGGACTATCAAAGCAATGCAGCTCCCGCGGGACTCCAGTCTGAGGGCTGTGCTGGATGGGACATTCGTGAGGATGGAGAAACGGGTCCAATTGGTGGGAACTTGTGCCTCCTTTGCGATCCCGTCTCCTACCCCTCCTCCGAGGATCTTGTTCGGTGCCCCAAGGATATGGTGGTGGCGGTTGGGCTGCATCCCAAGCGTTGTGCGACATTGGCTGGTCGGGATATGGAGAGAGTCCTCGTTAGGCTGCGGGAACTTGTCTCATCGCCACGGGTGGCCGCTGTGGGCGAGATTGGACTCGACCACAGCATGCCAATTGAGACCTGGTCCCGGCAAGCTGTGAATCTCCAGAGGATTCTGCCCTTGGTCTCACCCCACCATGTTGTGGTGCTACACTGCCGAGGGATGCCTGGGGATGATGGGGCAGAGGCTTACCTGCAAATGCTGAGCCTGGTCCGGATGGTCCTACCCCGTGAGCAGCGTATTTATGTTCACTGTTTCGCGGGGGATGAGAACGTCCGCGACCGGTGGGTAGGGGCCTTCCCCAATGTCCACTTCGGGTTTACCCGGTTAGCCAGATCCTTTGACCCGGAGCAGAAAAAGGCACTAGGTGGGATGGACCGGGACCGCATCCTTCTGGAGACAGACGCTCCATATTTCCGTCCCCCAAAGAGCCAGTGGTCTGCACCCAACCAACTCTTCCAGGTGGCCGAGTGTGTGGCACCAATGCTGTCGATGCCTGTGGAGGAGCTTTTGGACCTGTCTGCCAGCAATGCTCTGCGCCTCTTCAGCTGTTAGGGCCAAGCGGATGCTAGCCGGACCTGGGCTCTTGCGAGGGAACTACACTCATTGAAGCTTTTTTATAAAGTCGGGGGGAGTGTAGTGACGCACGAGTGTAGCGTGCATATGCACTCGGTTCACCACCGGAACCGGAAGGTGCGCCTCGCAATGAGCAGTGCTCACTCACGAGCAGACGACAGGGCGGGAAGGAGTTGGCTGCATTCGACTCGCTACCCCCGTCGAGTAAGGATCTCCTCAAAGCCAGCTCCTGACTACAAAACCAGCCAGACAGCTTCAACAACCACTGCCGACGCCCGTCCTCTACTTGAAGCCAAGAGAGCGACGTGTGGCGTCCGGAGACACCCAACTGTGACCAACACCAACTGTGACCAACAACCACCATACCTGACCAGCGGAACCAGACGTGGCCGTCGCCTTTCCTGGCTACGCGTCAGCTGCTTGACCCTCTGAAAGCTGCAAGCCCGGCCACGACAGAGCGCGTCACAGACTGACACCCACTCGCCATTCCAGTACTGCAGGGTGAGTTGCACTGTGTGCGTGTGTATGTGTTTGTGTGCATAAGTAGAAACCCCAATACTAGGAATAGTTAACGCACTAGACATGTCACACTAAGCCACCCTTCTAAAGTGTAGGGTAAACACTTTATATCTAATGACTTCTTTGTTACAACAGTTGTGTTGATCTCATGTAGATTAGATCGTAGTTTTACGTTGTCATGATGAAAAGTCTTATTGTCAAACAATGCTTCTTTGTAGTTGTCATGTGATATGTTTGACTGCACAACACTGCGAGATATTCCTTTTGCTTTTTTGATAGTTTTTTTTTGGCTCGAAATACTGTACATTTTCGACCTTAAACCAATAAACTCCTTAATCACCCCTCCAGATAATTCATCCTTCATCTTTCCTAAAACCTTCTTATTAACAGATGAATGTAAAGGCGAATCTTTAGAATAATCAGATGTATCATACCATCCCGCATGCCCTTTAGCTACTTCTATTTCCATGTCTTTATAGATGTCTTTCAGTAGGAATATCTATAACAAAACTATCTGTATCTGTGTAAAGTACTCTGGACTCTGGATACATGGGTTTAAAGTAGTCATAAAGAAATTCTAACATCAAAAGCTTTGATAATTCTAAAACAGTAAACCCAATAAATACAGGTTTGTCCAATTTGACTTTCTTTTTTTTCAACATTATGCCAAAAAGCCCATCATGAAATCTTCTAAAGTCCTGATAATTTGGTTTTGAAGTCAGCTTAATTGCCTCGTTCTCTTTGGTGACCAATCTGACATCTTTGCGCTTGTGTGGATTTTCCATAGTCTTTCCGAAACAGCTGTTGTTCATCAGCTTGAAAAAGTTTTTTCTGAAGCATCTGTGGATTTAGTTCTAAGATCAGTGTTCTTCATGATGTATGGTTTCATGAACTGTTCTTGATCAAAAGCAATTACACGATGAACTGCTGTTAGCTTCAAACCATGTCTTAAATAAAATTGTAGAAGTCTGTAATGACAGACATAATTTTTTTACCTCGAAGATTAGGCACAAGTTTAGGCGGCTCTGTTGGATTCAACTTTAGACTTTCTGCTGCTAATGGGTAGTCATTATGTAGGTCATGGAGTTCATGAGGATATTCTAAGTCAACTTCTAGAATAAGACCTCTTTTACGATCGGCTGTAAGAGTATGCAGTTGTTCTACAAATTCTTGAATGTTTTAATACCGCCAGTGTACATTTTAAAGTTACGTAATGGAAGTGATTGTACCATAGCCCAACCATACAGATTGTTTGCATCTAAATACATGAGATAGTTAGACCTTTTACTTGGATCATAATCATCTAGGTATTTGTTGTTTGCTTTACAGTAATGATGCGACGCCATACTAATTCCTCCGCGCAATCCGTTTTCAATCATCTGAATCATTGGTAAATCTGACAATAAATCAATCTGTACTCCAGTAAACTTTAAGAAAGCATCCCAACTCATCCCAGGCGCAGAAATGTAATGCGTGGGATCCATGGCTATAATGTTTCATGCAGGTCTTTCTGTAATTTTCAAAAAACGTCCGCCAACAAACAAACGTCGGCCATCAAGTATGAGTCATGATAGTCTCCCATCGTTTTACACTCTAACTTCTGCCATGCTTCTTGAGCATGCTGGTAATCAGAATCACTGATGTCCTTTCCTCTAAGACTAGAAAAGAACGCGCCTTTAGGTGGAAAATGTATCTTCGCCAAACCTTTGCCAACTGTTCATGTACTCATAAGGTAAACACCCTTTCTAACAAGAGTTGGGTCAAAATATTCTTCTGTTATTGGGCAGGACTTTAAGGACATAGCCAGTGACTCTAATGATCCCATCAGGTGTTGCATAGAGTCATAAAAAGACATGTTATTTATAGTGAAACACATGTACTTTTCTGATGACTGTGCAATGCATGACACCCTGAAGTCGCTGGAGCCGTTGGAGTCGCTGGTTACTGCTTGCATTATAAGATGAGACTCGTAACCTCGCAAGTTATGAAAGAAGATGGGCAGTTTCCACTTCGCTGGGTCAAACTTTAGTTGAAGATTGCAGTTGTTGTGCGCTGCTCCTCTGAACTTTCCGCTAATGTGATCATGGTCTCTTACTGTTAGATTTACACTCTTGGGCGTTAGCTCTAAACCGCAAATCCAACAATGTGTGGCTGAGTCATACTGTTGTTGATCTTCAGGAGTCATAATAATGTCTGAGAGATTCAGATTATTAGAACAGACGTTACGCACTTGCTGCATGCGTTTTAAGAAGTATTTTGCAGCATCGGGTCCTCTGTATAATTCTGGCTCTGAATGGGCTCCATCGACCTGACAATAATGAAGGCAAATGAACAAATCTGATGATTGCTTATTAGGGCCGTTTTCGGAAGTTTCTGTGGGGTTGGCCCTTCATAGGGAACAATAAGCGACTCAAAGTCTGCGTAAACTACGTATGGAGTTGTTTGCAGCCGTTTCCAGTTCTTAAAACTAACTTTAGATCCGGGTGGGAGCGTAATTAGTTCTGTATTACAGTCTACAGAACTTTTACAATGTTTTTTATGTTCAAGCGCGGCTTTAACGAATGGAATTCTTGTTAAACATTTTCTACAGAATTCTTGTTTGTGCCCATTTTTTGAAGTAGCTGCATTAGTCTACTCATTGTGCGTATCAATGTGTAATGCGGTAGTCCTGCCGATGAAAACATTAGGAGTAAGTCCACATGGCTTTTGTCTGGATCGCCTATTGTTGGGCTGTCTTTAGACACTCTAATAGGCACCAAATTTGTTTTCTCAGACCATGTGTATACATTAACTTTTATTGGTTTGTTTTGTTTTCCAAACTGATAAATTTTTGTCCACGCTAACAGGAAAGGAATTCCCCACTAAAGTAATTTAAATTGCTGAAAGCCATAGTTAGATACTTTCTCTGCGTTTTTGGGGAAGTAATTTCAGCCTTGCAAGAACACACCACATAAAAACATTTGTTGTCCGATTCTTATGTTTAGAACTGCTCTTTTTGCGACTAATGCTGGAGGTAGTGGAATGTGACTTGCCTACATCGGCTCATACTTAGCCTTTTTTTAATCTGTTTCCCCTAAGACTTCGCCCTCTGACCAACCAGAGCCTCTCATTTTGGCTTCTTCAGCGGCCACATCAAACTGTGTAAGCATTTGGGTCGCCCAACCAGGTGTTAAGTCATTACGAGAAAGAAAAACCCTGTTGTTTAGTTGAGACCCAGACTTCTAAAATTTTCTTATTATTGTTATATAATCGATTAAAACAGCTAACATTACTTAACTGGGGGGTCTATTGTTAGTTTACCTGGAACTTGAGAAAATAGCATGAAAAACATTTGCCCGAACGTTTTGTTGGATCAATGACTTCTAGATTAATATCATTTAAAGCTTTTGACAAACCTTCAAACAATTCGTCTGGTCCTTCATAATCTTAGCCATGTTAAGTTTTCTTTTCTAATTTAAACTATTATTTAAATTAAAAAAAATACAACGACATCGACTCCAGGGTCGTCTCCAAGTCCGTCTTAATCAGAATCAATATCAACGGTCTTTTTGTGCTTGGACTCATAAACTAAAGTATAAAACGCCCTTTGATGTTGTTAATGTGAGCTGTTTAGAACAGAGTTTAATGTCTCGTTTACTTTTTTTAAACATTCCTTTTTATCTGCTCGGTGTCTGGCGTTGAGAAAAACTTGCCCTTCCCTTTTTTTGAAGATCCAACTTTTGTCTTTTATAGTCATCAAAACCCGGCCTGTAAACGACTAAAATCTTCATCCGTGATGTTTGAGTCAACTAGCGCTTTATTTATTGTCAGTTTGAACGAACTAATTTTTAGCTGTTATTAGTTGAACCATAGCTGTGTGCTTTGGAGTTTATTTTTTAATTTTTGCTACAGCACTTACAGCTAATGAACCAGGCCAAGAGTTAAAGACAACCCGCCTAGAGGTAAAGCTGCGGTCCACCTACGCCTGTTGCTAAGAGGCCTACACTTGTTCCTGCTGATAGACCACCAAGCCGATGCTCCAGTATTAACTATGTAACGGCATTAAAGGCAGCAGAATACCTTCGTTTGGTTTTGCTGTATTTGAAAGGTCTTGCTCTAGTTTTTGTTGCATTTGTGAATGTTGGTTAATCTGAAGGTTTTATGTCGGGGGTTTCTACTATCTCTTCTTTTGGCGACTCTGGCGCTGTAGGTATTTTTGGATAATGCTTTAAAAGACATGCTTTTATAAAATAAAAATAATTTAGTATTGTATACTTTTAATCTGTTATCTTGAATATTCAGCTGCGCATCATATTAAAAACAATGTACATTAACTGGTTTATCGCCAATCTTTTTCTTTATCAATTTTAATGTTTATTCCGTCTTTAAAAAGTTCCCCCCACTTCCATGCAATTGATTATCCCTGTTGACCTTAGGTCAATCCATAACCTATTTCGTTGTTTTAAAAAATCATCAAGTCTAACACTGTGAAGGTGTAGATCTTTAGACACAAGGTACTGTTGACTTCTACACCTCCCACCCCCCCCCAACAATTTTCTTATTTCGTCAAAATGCTATAAGGTCTAAGCCCGCTACATAGATTTGGTTAGGACTCCTCATCGAACATTGTACTTTCGTTATTTTAGGATTAATAAACTTTTCACTTCCTCTTTTGAATGGTTTCTTCATCTTCACACAGCAATAAAATACCTTTAAGTGATCTTGCTGCGGCACTAAAACAAAATTCCATATAGCGTCATTCTGCTTCTGGATATGTTGTATGATGAATCACTCTTTCGTAATAATTTGCAAATTTTGACTGATATTTTTGCTCAATCAGCCTTGCTAAATTAGGTTGCTAACAACGTCCAAAATCTAACGAGATTCAGAAATGCCCGTAAATTTGCTTCAGTGTCTGATATCTGATAACACTTGTATTTTATTAAAGTTAGTTCTATGACAATCAAACTTTTAATGCTCCTTGAAAGTATGGCGCATGCGCTTTTAACAACTCAAAATCTAAGGGAATAGAAAAGCGATTTCCTAAAGCAAAATTTACAGCTAACATACTTTTTGCCGTCTTTAGCATCTTCAGCGCCTATCTATGTTTTAGTGCTTCTTCATTTTCGATTCCTTGAAACGCAAAGTCAGCCCTTTCATTCGCGGTTAGCCATAGATCAGAATAGGTTAAAATATGTCTGCTTTGTGTAAAGAAAAATATATTTCTTGCCCCCCAAGTTTTATAGAAATTTTCTTAACGATTGCCCCCCCCAGATTCTGGACAAGTGTCCTGTTTGTGTCGTTGTTGATTCGAGTTCTATTTTGAAAGTAAATCGCGCAGAGCCTGGACAATCACTTCATCTGCTCCTAGGTCTGGAAATTTTGACAGTAAGAATTTGATCGCATCAATAGTAGATGGATTATTTGGAACAGTAATAATTCCGTTTATTTCCCTCCGCCAAAGGCTCTTTCAGTCTTCTAAAGCAGGTCAAGATTGAACCATATTTTTTTGCGACATTTTTTATAAAACAAAATAAAAAGTTAATTATTTAAAAACAAAGGCGGGAATTGAAGGTGGGAAGAAGATTATGATGTTTTTGATCCTGAAGACACATGAGTGAAATGACACAGCATCGCTCAGCGCTCTCATGCGACGTGAATAAGGCCGAAGAATTTACAGAAGTTTAGGCCTAAACCTCCGAATTTATAGACCCTGATTTTGAAGTAGAAAAAGGCCATTTGTATGTGGGAACAACGATCAAGGACCACGTGTTCAGCTTACAGATA
>JAFLJL010002542.1:0-25200 GCA_018398815.1 Conus ventricosus | reverse complement strand
CAAAAAAAAAATAACTTTTAATGTATACACGGGTTGGGGGAAAACAAATTTGGTGCTATTAGGGTTAAAGGACAGTCCATCGATTGGCGAACCAGACAAAAGCCATGTGGACTTACTCTAATGTTTTCACCAACAGGGCTACCACATTACACATTGATACGCACAATGAGTACCTAATGCAGCATACTTCAAAAAATTGTTGCAAACAAGAATTCTGTAGAAAATGTTTAACAAGAATTCCATCTGTTCCAGCCGCGCTTGAACATATAAAACATTGTAAAAGTTCTGTAGACTGTAATACAGAACTAATTACGCCCCCCACCGGATCTAAAGTTAGTTTTAAGAACTGGAAACGGCTGCAAACAAGCCATACATTGTTTACGCAGACTTCGAGTCGCTTATTGTTCCTTATGAAGGCCCGACGCCACAGAAACTTCCTAAAACAGCCTTTGTGAGTAATCATCAGATTTGCTCATTTGCCTTCATTGTTGTCAGGTCGGATGGCGCCCATTCAAAACCAGAATTATATAGAGGGCCTAATGCTGCAGAATACTTCTTAAAACGCATGCAGCAATTGCGTAACGCCTGTTCTAATAATCTAAACTATCTGAAATCATAATGACTCCTGAAGACCAACAACAGTATGACTCAGCCACACATTGTTTGGATTTGCGGTTTAGAACTAATGTCTAACAGTGAAGACGCCAATCCGACTGTAAGAGACCATGATCACATTAGCGGAAAGTTCAGAGGAGCAGCGCACAGTAAATGCAATCTTCACTAAAGTTTGATCCTAAGACATGGAAGCTGCCCATCTTCTTTCATAACTTGCGGTGGTTACGACTCTCACCTTATAATGCAAGCAGTAACCAACGCCTTCAGGATAACATGCATTGCACAGTCATCAGAAAAGTACATGTGTTTCACTTTAAATAACATGTCTTTTATGACTCTATGCAACACCTGATGGGATCATTGGAGTCACTGGCTATGTCCTTAAAGTCCTGCCCAATAACGGAAGAATATTTTGACCCAACTCTCGTTAGAAAAGGCGTTTACCCTTATGAGTACATGAACAGTTGGGAAAGGTTTGATGAAGACACACTTCCTCCTAAAGTTGCGTTCTGTTCTAGTCTCAGAGGAAAGGAAATCAGTGATTCTGATTACCAGCATGCTCAAGAAGCGTGGCAGAAGTTAGATTGTAAAACGATGGGAGACTATCATGATTCCTACTTGATGGCCGATGTATGTTTGTTGGCGGACGTCTTTGAAAATTACAGAAAGACCTGCATGAAACATTATAGCCTGGATCCTGCGCATTATATTTCTGCGCCGGGATGAGTTGGGATGCTTTCTTAAAGTTTACTGGAGTACAGATTGATTTATTGTCTTGATTTGCCAATGATTCAGATGATTGAAAACGGATTGCGTGGAGGAATTAGTATGGCGTCGCATCATTACTGTAAAGCAAACAACAAATACTTAGATGATTATGATCCAAGTAAAGGTCTAACTATCTTATGTATTTAGATGCAAACAATCTGTATGGATGGGCTATGGCGCAATCACTTCCACTACGCAACTTTGAAATGTACACTGGCGGCGGTACGAATAATATTCAAAAGCATTAAAGTGGCTGAACAGTTTAACGCCCGATCGACAGCGCGGTTTCATTCTAGAAGTTGACTTAGAATATCCTCATGAACTCCATGACCTACATAATGACTATCCATTAGCAGCAGAAAGTCTAAAGATGAATCCAAGAGAGCCGCCTAAACTTGTGCCTAATCTTCGAGACAAAAAAAAATTATGTCTGTCATTACAGACTTCTACAATTTTATTTAAGACTGGGTTGAAGTTGACAGCAGTTCATCGTATAATTGCTTTTGATCAAGAACAGTTCATGAAACCATACATCATGAAGAACACTGATCTCAGAACTAAATCCACAGATGCTTCAGAAAAAGACTTTTTCAAGCTGATGAACAACAGCTGTTTCGGAAAGACTATGGAAAATCCGCACAAGCGCAAAGATGTTAGATTGGTCACCAGAGAGAACGAAGCAATTAAGCTGACTTAAAAAACAAATTATCGGGACTTTAGAAATTCTGATCAGCTTTTTGGCAAATGTAAAAAAAAAAGAAAGTAAAATTTGGGACAAGCCTGTTTTTTTGGGGTTTCTTTTTTAGAATTATCAAAGCTTTTGATGTTAGAATTTCTTTAGACTATTTTAAAACCCTTGATCCAGATCCAGAGTATTTTACCCAGAACAGATATTTTTTTATAATACCCACTGAAGACATCATAAAGACATGGAAATAGAAGTCCAAAAGGCATCGGGAGGGTATGAACATCTTTTACCCTAAAATTCGCCTTTGCATTAAACCCCGTTAACAAAAGGTTTTGGGAAAGATAAAGGATAAATTTATCGGGAGGGGTGTTAAAGGGATTTTTTTGGTTTAAGGTCGAAAATGTCATCTTTCGACCCAGAAGAAACCTTTAAAAGAAAGCAAAGGAATACCGCGTGTTGTGCAGCAAACCCTATCACAACAACTACAAAGAACTTTGTTCAATAAACATATTTTTTAAACATGACAAGTAAAACTGCGATCTAATCACATAGACAACACAACGTTTAACAAAGAAGTCATAATAGAACAAACAAAAACAGTTTTTGTTGACCAGAGTTTTCATATCTTTTTGGGGGCCTGGAGAACGTTAAATTATTTCTTCATATTTTGCCTCAAGTTTTTTTTTCAAGCTCAATCATATCATTAACAATTCACAAATCTTTTTCGTTTGCTTGAGTCTCTTTTTTTTTTTTATTATTCAAGATTTTCTTTTCCCCTATCTGATGATAAAAATTTGGGAATTGGTTGTAGGTGATCTGGTTTGCATTGCCAGGGACCGATAAATCCTCATAAATGTCCTTAATAAAAAATTCGTATATATGTTTGGTCAACCAAAGGGGCCCTTCTTTTATCATTCTTTTTTCCTTTTTAGTTTCATGTAAGGTTTTTTTTTCTGAGCTTCCTTTTAAAAAACCCAAATATTTTTTTGTAAATTAATTAAACAAATATTTGTTAATCTAGAGGTTTCAAATGCTTTTGGGCATTGGAGAAGGTTTCAAATGTTTTTGGGCATTGGAAAACAGCATGGTTCAAAAAAACCCCCTTTCCCCATTTACCCAAATTATACCCTTTACTGCTATATGTTTTTCGAATTTTTTTTATCATGTCAAGACCTGCCAGAAAACAAAATAGGGTTTGTCTGGCTTTCAGCTAAAATTTTTATTTTTTCTTAAATATTTTATTAATAAGGGTAATAAACTAGAAAGTCTCGCATTAATTTTGGGGCCTCTTTCTCTCCCATTTTTCTTCCTTCTGTGCTTCAATACAAGGGCCCCGGCTTGCTTTTAAAACTCAAATATATTTAGAAAATTTAAATTAAGAAACGGAACTGTGCGGGGGGTTTATCGCATTTCTTCCTTCACAAAAGATCTTGGGGAGCAGTTTTTTTTGTTGTTCGTTTCCGTAAATAATACACGGGGGGATTCATTTTTACAATTCTTTTTATTTCACGGATCAACACCCCAAAACCCGGGATGGGTTTCCCCCCCCCGATTTTTCGAGTGTCCCCTTCTGCTTCCCCCGGGTAAATAAAGGTACCTTCCTTTAAACCAAACGGTAATATTTTTGTCGGATGAACTGGGTCTTCAGCAACATTTATTGTTTTTTTTTTGTTGTTTTGACTGTTTACCCCTTTTAAATTCTCATTATTCATTGCACCAAAAACTGAGGGCACCCTTCAACCCTTTCTGTGTTCGAAATTTGTCAATCAGCTCTCGGGATACGGAGGAAAAAAGTCTTTCAGATAACGTTTTTTAAAGTTTTCATAACCGGGCTGTAACTCCGGGGAGCCTTTTAATGGTAGCTCTATGTTTTAAAAATAATTGATTCACTTGACCTTTTAAATTCTTTCCATCATCGACTTGAATCTGCGGGGATAAGTTACGGCCTCTTGGTAACATTTTGTAGGAACAGCAACAGCAAAGCATCTTTTGTGTTAATGTTCTGCACTTTGTATCTTGAAGCATGCAATGCGTAAGTGCGTACTTAAATCTTTTTCGTCAATCATCAGGGGTAATATAAAAGGTCCATTTGATGGTGTCGTTCGGTATTGTTTTCAAAAAATGTGGCCTTATTCGCTAGGTGCGGGTAAATAAATTGCCAAATCGCTTTTTAAAAAACCAATTTTTTGCTTTTTTGTTCACTGATCCCCGCTTGGCTAGCTTTTAATTCCCGTGTTTCCCTCCAATACCTTTTTGGCAAATAATAGATTTTGTTCTTTTTTATTCACCCAATATTATGCGCAACAAAAAACCGACGGTAAAACCCAAAAGACAAAAACACGATTTCTTGCATCTTTTTTTTTTCTGATGGCTGATAAAAGTCCTAATTTGGTGGGGAAAATGTCTAATTTGTTTCCTTTTACGAAATATTCTTTATCGCTTGATCAACATCTTTAAATTTTTAAGCCATTCCCTTTTTTTTTTCAGTTTTTTATTAATAAAAATCTAACTGCCAAATTTTCCCGCTTTTCTGTTTGTCTTTTGCAGCTGCAGTTGCTCCATACTTTGTTATGCTTTCCTCTCACCTCATCCCCAGTTTACTAAACGCGAATTTCTTCCCAAAAGCAAGCGCATTCATACTGCACCGCCTTCACATTACGAGTGAAGCCATTTTTTTAAATGTATTTTTTTATTTTTCATATTGATACTGTCAGGGAATTAAATTCCTGCTTTAACAGAAAACTTTTGTAGCAAATAAGCTGCATAACAGCAATCACTTTTTGAGTCCTTCAAAGTCTAGTTTTCCAAATCGCCCGGTTTTATTTTTAACAGCTTTTTCCAAGCATTGTGTACCTACACTTTGGGCCCCAAAAACACAAATGGATACAAGGGGTTGGGGACAGTTTTTTCGGGCCATTTTAAAAAAAAAATAAAAAATATATTTAGTAAAAAAACAAACACGACGACTACTAAACATTCCTAACTTATGATTACAAATGACCAAGTTGATGACAAGCTGTTATGCCCCAAAAGGAAGGGTTTTATTCTTTGGGAGCATGCGGAAAAACAAAACAGTTTCTCCCGCAAAGAATTTAGCATAGAACAGATTCAACAGATGTCGCCACAGGACGTTTTAAAAATACATACAGTATGAAGCGCAACTAGGGCAAAAAGGAAAAAGTTAGGACAAACGGCTTATTTGTACACTAAACTATAAGTAAAATTTTCGCCTATTTATTTTGAACAAACTTTTTTGTATGATTTTAAAGCAGGATCCAGTTTTAAAAAAAAGTCATTAGAGTCCTAGGGTGTGACTTTTTACAGATTTGGAACATATTGTCGCCCTAATCATGGATTAATTACTTTAATCAATAGATTTTTTTCCCTTAAAATGACCGAGCCAGAAAAATCGCAAATCAAAAACTTGAATCAGGGGGAAGTTGTCTAAAAAAACCGGGGGACGTTGCAGCAGGAAAAAATTTGCAGAGGGAACAAACAAAAAAAATTTCAGTTCAATCACAAATATAGCCAAAATGAAAAAATGCTAGAGCCGCAGCCGTTGTTTCAAAGCCACTATAAAAACGTCAGAACAAGTTTCCTCGCAACGCCAGGGGTTTCCTAACCACCAAAGTCTTCACAGAATTTTCTTTAAAACAATTTTCATTTTTGGCAGATTTTCCGTTGGGGGTGGTTATTTCGGTTATAAAAATATAAACAAAGACAGCAAAAAAAAAGCATCAAAAAAACTCAAACCCCTAAATACAAAAGCCCAACACAACAGCTGCCAAACCGCCCAAAAACAAAAGATCATTTTGATCCATTTTAGATGCAATAATCTTTAAAACTTAATAAAAATTATAAGTTACTTTTAATAAAAAACTTGGTTTACTTTTAAAGGGGAAATTGTTATGAACCTTTAGTGACTTAAGTTAAAAACTTGGTGACTTGACAAGAACTTTTAAGAACTTGATGTACTTTAAATAGAAACTTAAAGGAACTTTAAAAAAAACTTAATTAAAAACTTGGGGAACTTAAATTAAGAACTTTAATTTAAAAAATTTGGGGTGACTTATTTAAAAAACTTGGGGGGACTTAAACATAATCTAGATCCACAAACACCCCTAAATCTTCCCAAAAATAGCCGGATGGGGCGGTGCGGGTGCGTTGGGGTTGTGTTAAAGAAAACAGGGGTGTCGGCCTCTTCAACTGAAGATTATTCAAAACAGCCACCAAGGATTTATCAAAAGCTTTATTTAATAAACAAACATTGAATAAAATCACTCTTAGCAGGGCGTCAAAGAAGTAAGCTAACACAAAACTTTTTCGTTAAAAACAAATCATGGGCAGGAGTAGATCGATCAGAAAACATTTTTACGGGGGGGGGGCTACCTAAACCCCCTACGCTTTTTTTAACACCCAATCATGATCGTTACTATATTTAATGCTTACACACACACAGTTCAAACACTGAAATAGGGGCGCAACTGCCGTACACTCAAAAAGGCACCAGGGCAACTGGGACTGTGTTGAGGTCAGACGCGCTTGCTTCAAGACCTTTTGGATGGCGAATAAAATTTCCTTTTTGCAAATCCAGCTTTTGAATAAAAAAGCCCATTTTTTTAAAAATTAAAAACTTTTCAAAATTAACAACATCCTTTCAAAAAATCACTAAATCTCTGCTTAAATCAACAAGCTTTCAAAGGGGCCCGTGTAGTTTATCAAAAGTAGGTTTTTCCCTTTTCTTCCTCCTCACCTTTCCAAAAAACAAAACTTTTCTTTAATTTAAAAGTGTGGGGGTTTTTTTGGGGGGGGGGGTTTTTTTAAAAAAAATTTTTAAAATTTGGGGGGGGGGGGGGGGGGGTTGGGGGTTGTAAAAAGGGGGGGGGGGGGTTGATTTGGGGGGGGGGGGGGTTTTGGGGTGGTGGTAAAAGGGGCCCCTTTTTAGGGGGAGTAACCAGGAAAAGGGATAAATAGTACAAACCGGTTCCCACCCCACCAACCTCTTTTGGGGTTCTACCTGCTGTCTGTCTGTCACTTCGTTTTTGTTTATAAAAACGATCAGGTTTGCCAAAAGGTTTTTGAAAAAGTGGAAAACCTAGGTTTGCAAAATAAAACTGGTTTTTTTGGTTTAAAAAATTCCAACACAATTGTTTTTTGTAGGGTCGTTATTTTTTTGTTTATTGAAAAAATGTGTGATGGATTATCATTTTTAATTCGTTGTTGAAGTGTTACTTGGCAGAGAACTAATAAATGTATGTTTCTAGCTTTTTACTGCCCGAACTTGTGAGGGCAGTAAAAAGCTAGAACATACATTTATTAGTTCTCTCCTCCATTTTAAAATCCTTCAGGCCACAGTGCTCAGCGTGAGGAGCGATTAAGATCAGTATATTTAAAGTGCCTAAAACAAGTTTTTAAGTGCTCAACCCCTTGGGAGCAACATTAGCCAAAACAAGTAAAAAGAGGAATCTTAAAACTATCTACAAATTTGTTTCGAGCGCGTTGCGCTGTTATCAGGATGGTTTTTGGTTTGCCCACCGCCGATGTTATATAGCGTGTGGGCTCCCGTTTGCGGTTGTTTCCACGTGCAGGTTGGCTGCACGTGTTTTTGGGGGGCTTTCAGGTTTTTGTTTTGGGTGTATTCACTAACAACGATTTCCATTTATGCCTGCAGTTGTTTACTATTTCTGTTTTGGTGTTTAAAGTTGCTAAGTGTGGTTTGCATAGTATTAACCATTTTTCAGTTAAACATAGGTTGCACCTTTTTGAAACATTGCTGTATGGTGATGCTCTTTTTATGATTTTCCAGGATATATTGTAGCTTGTTTTTGCGTCTTTTAGTTTCCAGATATATTGCTCAGTTCTGTTTGGTTTTTTATATTTTTCTTTATTAAATGACTGTTTGTGGTTTGCATATCTGGTTTTGAAGTGGTTTTCAGTGATCCCTATGTATGTTTCTTTTTCATTTTCTGATGTCACAGTAGCCTGGTATACAATGTTGTTGTGAAGACATTTATTGTTTAGTGGGCACTGCTCCTTTCTGGTGCAATTGCAAGATTTCCTTTCTTCACCCTTCTTTGCTGTGTTGATTTTCATTTTGTTGGATGCGTCAATTAGGTTTTTGAGGTTGGGCATACATGAGTACGATAGTTTGACAGTTGTTTTTGTTAAATATTTGGACAGTTTGTGTTCTTTTGGAAATGAAGTTGTTAGGATTTTGAAGAATTCTTTCCCTATGTTTGTTTTGAGTTTCCCGTCGTATGGGGGGTTATACCATATGATTTTTCTTTTCCTATTTTTCTTGCTTTTATTTGTGTTGTTGTCTGGGTTGTATTGTAATTTATAATTGTATCCACTTGTTTGTAGTGCCTCCTGGTATTCTACTGCTGCATTGTTGAACACTCTCACTGCATGACAGGTTTGATAGTCTCTTGTTTATGCCATGGGGTATGGTCTTTAATACAGATGGTGGATGATTACTTTTGGTGTGTACATAAAGAGGTGTATCGTTGGGTTTCTTGTATGGTTTATATATGTGATTGTTGAGATCCAGTGTTATGTCTAAGTAGTTCACTACCTTTTGTTTGCTTCAATGGTAATCTTTAAGTTGGGGTTTTTGGAAGATTTTGCATAGTTCTTTCTTCTTTTTCGATGGTTTTTGGATTGTTGGTTAGTGCAGCAAGGCCATCGTCTCTGTATAGTCCGACTTGTTTTCCGAGGTTTTTTCTTGATGTTGGACAGCATGAATAGTCCGACCAGTTCACATGTTTCTGCACCATCATATGATCCCATGGTTACGTCGAATGTTGAGTTTCTGTTGGTTTTCCTGATCCAGGTTAGAGAATGTAGATATGCGGGTTCAAGCTCACCCATCTTATTTTGCACAAAAACCCCCCTTTTCACATACAAATCACGTCCTTCTCATGTTGATTTTTGCCAAAATTAACACCTTTTCACAAACAAAATTAACTTGCAAAAACTGCAAAAATTGACGTAATCAGTACATTAAAATGGGGGCTTACGTGCAAGATAAGATTGGGTGATCGTGAACCCGCATATTTACATTTTCTCCAGGGACATAAAATCTAATGGTTTACAGTACGTTTTTCTACTTCCAGCACCATTAATAAATCAGAACAAACAACTGGCTCTCCATTTTGGTTAGTTATTTTACATCTAATGAATTTATAGGCCCATTAATTAATTCTTTAAATTCACTGTTTTTTCCAACTGAGATTAATCGATAATCGCAAAACCCCGCCCTAGTTGATGGCAAAACCTTTTAGAACTGTAGACGGATAGCCATCAAACAAATTAGCATCTGTTTTTAACTGTTGTAAATGAACATACAACATTGGGTTTACGAGAAATCAGGTTTATTACCTTCAAATTGATAAACATCTTCTCTTGTACTAAATCTATAAGCTCTATCGCTACTGTGGAAGCCTAAGATTTGAGCAAGACCTTTAGAAAAGTAAAACTCTCTTCTTTCTTCTAGTGGAAAATGTATAGTAATTCTGAGGTTTGCTTCGTTAATTTTTAACAATATGCCAAATTCGCTAAGTACTTCTTTTAAATAGCAAAAGTTGTAGTAACCATCAGGTATTTTTACATGAGTATTTTGATTGCCCGCCTCGTTACTAATATGATCCAGTTATTTTGAGCTCCTTCAGATATGTTAACCCACATAACTTTAAAGTTTGATTTCTTTAAGGGCAATCCTACAACTCCCCGCCAATTCACAATTGGGTACGTTAAGAACACACGCTCGTTTTGCTTGGTTATATAGATGTACATCTTTTTTATAGCTATTTTAAAAACTTTTAAAAAAAATGGAACCTTTTAAATATAACGAAAGTGCTACTTACGATGTAGGAGCATTTTATAACCCCAAATCTTTGGACTTCAGCAATTTAACCATTGCAGTAGATGGATCATAGGGCTTTCAAGTCAGACCTGTAAACCCACTAACTAAATATTTTAACCCGCCAATAAAGAGCGACAGAGTGCCATCAGCATGGTCATCCCGCCCTATGGCTTTTTTTCCAGAATTAGTTAAATTTTGCCATTTACTGCGCAACTACTGGCTGCGGTGTTTCATATGCAAATCATTAAACCATCCCAATTTTTTAGTAAGGTCAGTATATAACTTTCATGTTTATTACCAGTACAGACGAATACTAGCTGAACTACAAGTGCCCTCCCTAACGACAACGCGTTTAATCCATTTAAAAAACCTAATGGACACTAATGCATATGAAAGAATTTGCAACGAATTTTAACATTAATCCTTCAACTGATTTTAAACAAAAGTTAGACCGCAATCATGGGCTAGGCACATTGTATTTGTGGGCGAACGTAGAGAATAAATTATGACTACTGGCCTGGCCACACCTCTTTTCAACCAGACAAAGAAGTTCGATTAGGGTCAATTGAACAAAAACACCCTGATGCTTGGACAACATTTATCTTAGATGAAAGCGAAGGTCTAACAATGCCAGGAGTGCAAAGACTTAATGACTCCATACGGACATACGTTTGGTGCCTATTAGGAGCACAAGCACAGACTAAGTCTAGCATAGTTGATCAATCTACAGGCTTGATGCTAGAAAACAATTTCTAGCTAATTTAGAAGATGCTATAACTCTGCTGTTGATTTGCCTGCAAGCATACAAAGGTATCAAGACGTTCTTGCACATGCTAGGTCAAAGGTTGACTTTGTTGTTGGTCATGGATTATGCATGCTACCCTCTGACCTTAGACTGCAGATTGGCATGATACAGAATTATAACAACGAAATCCTCATAGCTGGAGACGACCAAAACTTAGGGCACAATCAAAGCTTAAACACAAGGCCCGCACCATCCATTTTAAAAAAAGTACCTAGCCCTGAAGAAAGCGATCCAGTTATAAACACCCCAGAAAGCAGCCCACAGCCCGAAAGCAGTCCGAAAGCACCCAGAAAGCACGCCACCCGTTGATCTGCCTCGCACTGACAGTCACACTAGCGAAAAGACAGCCCACGTTGTATTTTTAACTTTTACTGGATTAGCCGTACTTTATTTCACTAAAAATTAATCCAGCAGCTAGCACCCCTAACGTCCACAGATGGTCAGCCTATAACCAGCAACTTTGCCTATAGTAGACAAAACCCAACTAACAACACTGCCTATTATGCCAGGCAGAGCATCAAGCGCTTTGGCTGCTAACTTCTTTAATAAGTTTGCTAGATGATGCAATTGTTTTCTAATCCAACTTTTACTAGGCTGAGGCGTTGGAGGCGCTACTGGCCCTGTTGGCGCACTACCTGTTAAAGCATAAACGAGTGTAGAGATAGCAAACCCAACGGCTGTTAATATGCTAACTATTGTAATCCCTTGTTCCCTGAACAGAGTCCTTATTCTTTCAGCTAGCGTAGTATTTTCATAAAGTATTCTGTTTATAGTTTCTCTGATTCTGCTTGTTTGTGATGCTACCTGTGCTCTGTTAGTAGCCAGCGTTTCTAACCTGGCCGCCCTTTCTATCATTAAATTATGTATTTTCTGCTGTATTCTAGCCTTTTCTTCTTGCCCTAAATTGCTATCATCTGCATCAGCCAGCTTATTTTTTTCTTCTTCTATCTCTCTATTTAGCTCGCCAAGTTTTGCCAAATTGTTTTGTTAGTTCACCCCTTATTGTCCGCAGAGCAGCATTAAGCCCCAGGATTTCACGCATGGGCAATGGAGAATCACCAATTGTTTAAATTGTGTCTCTCATTAAAACTTGTTTCAATTTCTGCTATTAGTTCTTCTGCTCTTCTAAATGATTCATCTGCTTCTTGAGTTAAATCTTGAAGAGGAATGTTTTGTATTTTAGATTGTGTTGGCAACTCTTGCCCAAAGTTTTGTAAAAAATCTAACGGCTTCAGCTCTAAGCTCTAAAAGGTTTAATTGTTCTGCCTTAGCAATAGGGAGTTTTCGCCTATTGTGCTTAGTTTTAAAAACTTGTTTGGGTTTTGCGTTGAAGTAGCTTTTACACGGGCCTCCTGCACCAGTTCTTATATACAAATGCCCACCATCTTCCTCAAAATCGTTAGGATCAAGCACGCCTGGCAGCTCTCGTCCTATGCTTTTATAGAATGATTGAATTCTTTCTCCCAATAGTTCTTGACGTTGTCTAGGGAGTAAAGAACCCGCTCCTTCAAGCTCTTCTTGCAATGAAGGGCCCAGTTCTGTTTCTTCTTCTTCTTCTTCAATAGGATTAATTGCGTCAAAATCTTCATCCATATTTTTTATTTATATTCTTTTTTGTTTTATAAAAAATGAACTCATATGGTTGTGACCTCGATCCATACAGAAAAGAGAAGGAACCCCATGGCGTTAAAGGCATAAGGCTGAGTCCACATCACGAGCTCAGCCGAGCCGAACTTTTCAGCTCCGACTTTTCTGAGCTTCAAGCCGAACAGCCCGAAATGCTAGGCCGGCCACACCAAAGGCTTTCCGGCGCTGATGACGTCAAGCTGAAACGCTATCAGTTCGGCGCGGAATGCTCTAGGTGTGGCTAGCCCAGCTGTCTCGGGCTGTTCGGCGAGCATGTTCTGCTAGCAGATCAGCTCAGGCCGACCGAGAGAACATGCAACACAGATCAAAACCAACTGGCCCAGTACTTTGTTGGTCCTGGTTCAGTCTCGTGGCAGGAAGACTACATCTAGATTGTATTGAGAGAAAAAAAAAAAATGTATAGGCCTATTGATGTCAATTCTCCTTGTCGGATGCGTGAATGGGTGGGCATTCTCAGAGTTTGTAAATTTGCATTTTTTTTTTCATTGGGTTATGTAGGGAAGTAGGAGGTTGGGGTGTTGTAAATGGAATGTTTTAGTTGTTATTTTACATATTGCTGTAATTACACACACACACACACACACACACACACACACACACACACACACACATGCACGTCTGATATCACTTTTAGTGGGAAGACGTAAACCGAGGATCAGCAACACACACACACACGCACGCACACACTCACTCACACAAGGTTTCCGCGATCTGAAGAGTTCTGATAAAGGGGAAAAACTGTGTCAACTTTTCGGCTCTAGCTTACAGCTGGGGCAAAAGTCCTGGTGACTTTCCTTCGGCTTGCGGCTAGCAGTTCGGCTTGCAGCTCAGTCGGCTACTGCTCTTCATGTGACCACTCTAACGAAAACGTTACTTCAACTTTCTTCGGCGCCGGAAAAAGTTCGGGTCAGCTCGGCTCGTCTGCTCGTGATGTGGACTGTACCTAAGGCAGACTGTAATTAGTGTAAATACTCCATCACAGTTTTTAGCCTGAACAAACTTAATAGTCAAGTTCCCTGATCTTGGCGCTGGCGATGTTATAATTCCAGCACTGCTAAACTATCATTCAAAATACATATTAAATCGATAGATCCTAATGCTACTGTTGTTGCTAATTTGGGCAGGGCCATCGTTAAACATATGGCAATCAAACTGGAGGGAAGAAAAGTCGTACTAAGCGAGGCAGACATTTTTGCCCTCTTTTCTGATCTATGGTTTGTCTAAAAAGAAAGAAAGAGAAAGTTTATCAGGAATACAAAGCCCAAACGGCCTCAAGCACAGGCTTAAAGGGGGGGGATGCAAAGGGCGATGTTTAAGATGAGGCAGTAGAAGAAGCATTTGGCAACAGTTCTGCATCCCTCTAGATTTTGAGCTTTTAAAAGACGCATTGCCATATTACCAAGGCGCACTAAAAGAAAACTTACTTATGAACTGACTTTAACCCTAGCGTTTCTGTCGTTCTGTCTGAAGATCCTGAAGCTAAATACACGTTAGTGACATCTCTTTGAGTTTGATGTGTTACTAACCCTGAACTGTCCAGAACAATCTTAACCCAGTAAAAAATAAAACAGTTTATTTATTATGAAAGGTTATACATTTCCACTACAGAAAATAGAACAAGCGAGCACTCCGGGAACATACATCTAAATCAGTCTCTGAAGTTTTTAAAAAGGGAATTTTTGTTCTTTTTTTTACTGAAGAAACAACTCCTTTTCAGAGAGAATCAGAGCGTTTTTAATCCAAAAATTGAGAAGGTTAAATGTGCAATAAAGGGGCAAGTCTGATCAGTTGTATTCGGGTCGCGGACTTTTTACCACCCCAAACACTTTGATGAAATAAGAAAGTTGTTCGCTGGGGTAGGCAAGGGGATCCTGCGGGTTGATCGAGTATGTAAAAAACTTCGCCTTTAGGGTGAAAGACTCGAAGACTACTTAAAAACCCAAAATAGGGACGGGGCGGATTTTAGATCCGCATTTGACAACAGATTGTTTGGAAGTGGAGATGGGTAGGGCAAGTTGGTATAAAATAAATATTCACAGAAAGCGACGGAAAGGGCCCCAATAAAAATGCATGTTTTTATGGTTGTGATGCTCAGTTTAAACATTTAAGAAAACAGGCTAAAGACGTGGCTTATTAAAATGCAGAAGAAATATTCTAATAAAAACAGATGGATAGTTTGAACTTTCTGCCAAAAGATCCGCACTGTTCTCTTTTCTGCGGGATTACTGGGGGTGGGAAAACTGTCTTCGTACTGATTTGTTTACAAACAATATACAGGTTCATTACGAGCACATTGTTTTATTCGCACAACCATTAAGCACACAAGTCTTACAAAGAAAAGGGAAATTTATTTGGACAGCGAGAATTTTTATTTTTAGTTGATCTAGCGACAAACTGAGCGACTGTTTAGAACATTACTATAGACTATTTGAGGGAACTGAAACACTGTTTATTCTTGATGACTGTTCAGCTGAACGAGACATTTTTTTAAAAAAAAGAAAAGCTCTGTCAAAGCTGGCCTTAGTGGCCTTCCCCGCCTTAGTTTCTGTGTGGCTCTTAACTCAAAAATACAATGCTGTCTTAAAAGACTTTCGATCGCAGTTAAAATCGGTTGCATTATTTTACACTAAGGACAAAGATAGTTTTGAAGAATGTTTAAGTTAAAATTATATAATAAGGGACAAAGATGAGCTAAAAAAAATAAAAGAGCAGTTAGAAAAATCTAAGCACGCTAAGCTATGCTTGCGGACTGACCCCCCAGTTCAATACGTGTGTTTATTATAATTTAATATTAAAAAGAATGTCTCGGGGGCCAGAATCAAAAGCGCAGCTAGCCCCTAAATGCGTTGCAGTAGAGCTAAAAGACCTAGCAGACACAGCCGAGTTTGATCTGATAGGGGTGATAGGAAATGTTTATGGATTTGAATACACAGATGATGGGTTTACAAACGAACAGAAATTGAAGACAAAAAACGACAGCAATATCCTAAACTATAGTCTTTACGTTTAGAAAAGCGACACGGCCGCTCCAAAATGTTGCAATTTTTGGAAAATCCGACATAGCCTGGCAGGTTATTGTACAAACTGCAAAATGTGTCTGAGTGCAACTAGGCCTTTTCTGTTCTGATCACGAAAAAGCCGGGCAGATCACTTTGTCACGGACGGAGTTATGGCCCTGTCCCCAAGTTGCCGCATTTTCACCTTACTCGGCAAAGTGCCACTGTGTCGTTAACTGAGGTCAGATTCACGTGAAAATTGTGTCCTCGTGAAAAAGCAGAGGACACACTACAGGTGAGTAAAATGCAAAGCCACAATGTTTGGTGTCAGTGGGTAAAAAACAACTCGCAAAAAAGGTTACTTTCTCCCTCAACACCACAACACCAAAGGATGCCGCGTATGACGTCACCTGAGCGCTGGCGAGCCATCGGCATGTTGGAGGCTGGAAACAGAGTGCAAGACGTCGCTAGGGCGCTAAATGTGCACCGGTCGAACATTTATCGTCTTGCAAATCGCCATCAAGCCACTGGGACTGTTCGTGATGCCCCCAGACCTGGTCGGCCACGCGTCCTCACTGCTCGCCAGGAGCGATATGTGGTGCGTAGCTTCAGGGCAAACCCTTTCCAAAG
Organism: Conus ventricosus; assembly: GCA_018398815.1. Taxonomy (NCBI): domain Eukaryota; kingdom Metazoa; phylum Mollusca; class Gastropoda; order Neogastropoda; family Conidae; genus Conus; species Conus ventricosus. Next base: position 9,187 of record JAFLJL010002542.1, on the reverse strand, counting down.
TGCCTCTCCAGTGGGACGACAGATTCATGGACCCGGCAACAGGGTAATTCGCCCCAGCATCATCCTGCAGCTTCTCAGACGCCACCAGCTGTACTGCCGCCGACCCTACCATGGTCACTATCTGTCGCCACAGCATCGTGCTGCCCGGTTGAATTGGGTTCACAGGCACAGGAACACAAACTGGAGAACTGTCGTGTTCAGCGACGAGGTTCGATTCTGTCTGGATCAGATTGACAGGCGTGTTCACGTGTATCGTCCTCGTGGCCAGCGCTTTGCTGGTCAGTACGTGCAGCAGCACAACCTGTGGGGCGGCCAGTCCGTCATGATGTGGGGGGCAATGTGTGGCAACAGACTCATTGGACCAGTGTTCTTCAACCTGCAGCCAGGTCGTGGTGGTGGAGTCACTGCCCTTCGCTACATAGCACAGGTCCTGCGCCCTGTCGTAGTGCCCTTGTTTGCAAGACGCCGCCAATATGTTTTCCAGCAAGACAACGCCCTGGCCCACAGAGCACAGGTCACACAAGCCTTCCTTCAGCAGAACAATGTCCAGATGATGGACTGGCCTGCTCTAAGTCTAGACTTGAACCCTATCGAACAGTTGTGGGCCTTCCTGAAACGCCACATCAATGAGCAGCCCAACCACCCTCACAATGCTGTGGCTCTGAGACGGGAGATCGAGCGTCAGTGGAACCAAGTCCCTCAGGCCTTTCTTGATCGACTTGTCAACTCCATGCCAAATCGGTGCAATCTCACCATGATTGCTGGAGGTGGCCACATCCGATATTGAGGCCTTTGCGCGGGTGCCTGGATCCCAGGGCGAAAACTCTTGAAAACTTTACAGTGACAATACGTGCTTAGTTTTATCTGAAAAGATCAAATTTCAATCAATGCTATGCAAAAAACCGCTTTGAAATATGTCTACTGTGAATGAAATGGTATAATATTAAAGTTTTCGTTGCAATTTGCCTCTTGATTTTGTCGCGTTTCTAACCGTAAAGAGCATAGAACAAATAAGAAATCTAGAAACAACTGATTACGGCAAATATGAATACAGGATTTATAGACAAGACAATAACTGGGTCTTGCGTCCTGAAATAAACTGGGATTTTAAATTTGACTTGCGAAGCCCCAATGTATACTTTGATAAAAAACACAATTTCAGAAAGGCTTTGAATGCAGGACCCTTTCTTACTAGTCTTTTCCAGGAACACAACAGAAAAAGTAGATTGTAATAGATACATATAAACTTGAATATGTGCTGAGCAGAAAGAAGTCCTTAGTTGAAGGTGGGGGATGACACAGTAACCCTAGAATTTATTCCAAAACCACCAATGCCTAGCACTGCTACTTTGATTTTTGTTTTATTAATTACCCCTGGAGAGTCTAATTCTAGTTTGCCAAACATGTGTTAGCAAGGGGAGTACAATTATTGTCTGGAGACTTGGATGGCCCTCTTAGGCTCGTTATTGTTATTACTAAAAACGGAGATGAAATAAATACTTTTTCATCATCTGACATGGTTACTGTGATGGTTGACAAAGACAAACTAACAGTACTCGACTTTATTTTCATTAAGTATGTTGATTTTATTGCTTTTTACTCTGTTGGCGAAGTGCTACCAGAAGGATTAATAAGAACATTTTTACAAAATTAATTTGATTAAAAATGGAGGTTCAACAGTTTAGGTTACAGCAAATAACTGAACTTCAAAAAGAAATAGAGAGCGACTTGGATAAGTATAGGACTACTAGAAAGAAATATGCTAAAGCTTTAAATACTATTTCTTATGTAATTACTGGCTCATCAGCTGTAGCTAGCATACGTGCTGGGTCTAGTGTTGCTCTTTTAGCTACTGGGGCTGGGCGCCAGTCTCTTTAGCATTAGGGGGCCTTGGTTTTAGGTTTAGGCGCTGTGTCTATGATTGTAAGTGCTGTTTTAAAAAAAATAACTCCTAAATTACAAAAGCACACTGCTATTGTTGCCCTAGCATCAGCAAAACTTTGTTTCATTAAGATTTAGAATAAGCAAATCATACAGGATGAAGACATTACAGACGAAGAATTTCAGAAGCTTATGGCTGATGGTGAGGATTACAGACGACAAAAAATTGAACTTCAAAGGAGTGGAGAAAGACTTTTACTTTACAACAGGTAGACACTGATGCAATTAAACAGAACATTGAAAAACAAACAAATGATCGGTTAAACCCAAAATAGGCCCAAAAAAATAAACAAGTTTAGCAAATAATAAATACTATTTTTTTTGTTAACTCACTGTGTTTGGCGGGACAACTTGCAGCTCTTCCACGAACAAAGGATCTTTAGGGCAGGCTTTTAGAAGAGAGAGTCTCTCTTAAATAATACAAGGAGGGGTTGTTTTCATGATTCTTTCAACTTCATATACATCTACACTCCATATGGGATCTGTAGCTCTAATTCTAACATCACCTTCTGCCTCTCCAGGAGCATACAAGTATCTTACTTTTAGTCCAAACGGCAAGAGTTTTTGAGTCCCCTGTACATCTTCAGTAATGCTAATTTTTTTTAATTTGATTGCGTTTACTGGTTAAGGCCTGTTGCTTTAAATTCTTCATTGTTCATGGCGCGTAAGACAGCCGGCAACCTCCTAACCCATTCTGTGTTGCGTTCTCTGTACTTCACAGTGTCCATAATTTCTCTGTAATATTGACAGGTAAACAGGCGTTCAGCTACATTCTTATTAAAGTTTTCTACTAGGGCTTGTGATCGATGGTTGCCTGGGATCCCTCTCTTAACTGAAACCCTAAATTGTTTTTTAAAAACAGTGGTTTACAGAACTTTAAACTTTTTTCCCCATCACAATTTAAATCTTTCCTAGGATACTTTAAGGGGCCTGCATGAATTTGTTTTTAAAGCCACCCACAGCATTGAGCTTTTACCCGAAAAAGGGTTCAGCGTCTTTTTTATTTGAAGCCCAATGCAACAACTGCAAGCATATTTTAAACTTTTTTTTCTAACTTTGCATGTGGAAGATACAGAAAAGTCCTTTTGGGGTGGGTGCCCTTTGGAACTGATTTTGAAAATCTGGCCTTTTATTTTTTTGGGGCAGGAAATTATTTTTTTTCCCAAAATTCCCTTTGTTTTGAAACCAGTTTTTCGATCTGATTCAAACCCCTTACCACTTTACCCCCATTTTTTTAAATACAATTTTTTCCCTTTTCCCAAATCCCTTTTGGGAGAATAATAATTTTGTCTTCGATTGCCATATTTTAAAATGCTTTTTAAATTTTACCAAAAAGTGAGCAAAAATAACTGAGGTCACCCAAACGGCAATAAAAACATTCTCAGTTTTCGGGTTCCCAGAGGGTTCAAAAAACAGACATTTTTGGGCGGGGCGATTTTTAAAAACCTTTTTCCCGGGGCAAAAGGAATTTCTTTTTCTTTGGCCCATCAACGGGGTAAATGTGTTGCCCCTGCTGCCCCTGTTTCTTAACTTTTTTTTAATTAAATTTTTAAAGTGAGAAATTCGCCCCTTTTTTTCGTAAGCGCTCTTCCCTTAGAAAATTCCCCTTTTCCTTGTTATGCGTTTCTCTCTTCGTCAACCTAAATTTTACTAAACATAAAATTTGCTTCCGGGAAAAGGGCCCAAATCATTAAAAAGCTCCCCCCACCTTTAAAACCCAAAACCCCAGACATCTTTTTAAAAATTTTATTTTTATAAATTAATCTTTCTATTTTTTAATTTTTCGGGGGAAACCCCCCTTTTGTAACAAAAAAAGCCCTTTTGAAGCAATCCCGCAGAAATTTAAAGCAAAAACCCTTTAAAACAACGCCTCAATTTTCAAAACCCTTTTTGATCAGTGGTTTTCCTTTTAAACTTTTTTTTTTTGCAAAACCGCATACCTATACTATGGACTAATTCACAGAGGGGTAAATCGTATTGAAAATCTTTTTTTCACTCATCTTTTTAAAACAAAAAAAAATATTAAAAAAATAATCATAATACAAAGAGGCCCTATGTGTTTTTTAAATTCAAAAATCTTTTTTTGGTTAAAGTTTAAAAAAAGGGTTTGCAACTATTTTGGCGAAATCTTTTATTTTTTCCTTTTGGGGGGGTTTTTATTCCTAACAAATTTTTTGCAAGGTTTAAAAAGGGACTATAAACAAACTTGGGAAAGGATTTTTAAACCCAAACCCTTAAAACTCAGGGGTTTTAAAAGTTTTTTAAAAAATTTTTTTTTTTTTTGGGTTTTAAAAATGGTTTGTGACAAAAATTTTAAAAGGTGGGAGAAAAGGCGGGACAACTACGTAGGAAATCCGTAGGATACCCCGCAGCCCACTCCCATAAAAAAAGATTATATTTCTAGCGGGGGGAAAAAAAAACAAGACAGTATTTAGGCACAAATTTTAATGTCAAAAAAGTTCAGAAACTGTCTATTCAGGGGGTTGGGGAAAGTACAAACGCTAGGTACAAAAGCCAGTTGGGTTTTAAAATGGTTAGATGGGTGGGGCGGGAACCCAATGATTCCCAATATGCAAAAGTTAGTAAGTAAAAAGGCCCCGGGTTGTTTCAGAAAAAGTTTAAAAAAAAGATTTACCCCAAGACCGGGTTTTAAAAGAAGTCCCTGGGAAAACTTTGAATGTGACATTATTACTTTTTTGGGGGGACAAAGTTATGCCCATTCATCAGGGGAAAAATTATTTTTTAATCAAATTAAATTTTAAAAATATTTTAAAAATTTAATCGCAAAAAAAAAATTTGAGCGATCAAAGGAAACTCGCAGGACAGTTGAAAGGAGCAGAATGTACCCCAAGTAAGCCCCCCAGTGAATTGCCACAAGTGAGTGCCCGAAAGGAAGTACCACAAGTGACAAAGGGGTTACAAATTTTTAAAATCCTGGAGTGTGGGCTGGGCGTAAAAATAGCTGAAGGGAAAAACTGCCCCAAAAACCCAAACCCAAACAGCAAAACAAAAATTGTTAGATAGTTTTTACAAACGCCGCCACCAACAAAAAAAAAAATTTAAACCCAAAAAAAACAATCACAATTTTAAAAAAAAGGGTGTATTATTATGTATTTGGGGCTGCTGGGTTTTTTGGGGGGTTTTTAAAAATACAAATACCAAACCCAACCGCCAAAAAAAGTAAAAAACCCCACCCCCCTTTAAAAAAAGAAAACCAGCTTCTGCAAAAAAGGCAACCTCCTGCTTTTAGACCCCCTTTTTTTTGGGAAAAGTTTTTTAAAGAACTAGATAAAGTACAAGCAAATTACAAGTTAAGTGCAAAAAAATTAAGTTCTATTTTTGAGTACTAGTTAGGTTCTTAAGTAAGTACTAGTTAGGTTCTTAAGTTAAGTACTAGTTAGGTTCTTAAGTTAAGTACAAGCCAAGTCAGTCAAGTTAATCTTTTAAAGTTCTCCAATGCCCCACAGCATATGAAAACTCAGGATTGACGTAAGTTCTCTTGTTATTGTTAGAGACTAGTGATTTCTTATTAACAGCAGTTGTGTTTACTTGATGAAGAGTAGAGCGCAGATTAACATTTGTGTGATAAAATACTTTGTTTTCAAAGAGAGCTTGCTTGTAGCTGTCGTGAGTTATATTTTTTTTGACAACTTCTTTACTTATGCCCTTAGCCTTCTTCATTACAGAAGTCTGGCAAGCAACACTGTATATCTTCCACCGCAAACCAACATATTCTTTTATAACTGTCCCATTAACTTCATTCTTCATCTTTCCAATCACTTTCTTGTTCACAGTTGAATGTAAAGGACTGTCTTTTGGTAATCGCATGTGTCGTACCACCCATCAACTCCTTTAGCCACCTCAGTTTCAAAGTCTTTGTAAAAGTCTTCAGTTGGGACGTCTAGAATAAAAGAGTCAGTGTCTGTGTAAAGGACTCTTGCTTCTGGGTACAGTGGTCTAAAGTAGTCGTACAGAAATTCTAACATCAATGGCGATCACCACCAGCCATAGACGAAATGAAACCCTTTGAAGATCAAATGAAAAGAATGATAACCAATATTGAATTCAAAAAATCTAACAACGGTTTCCAAACAACACTAAAAAAAACAAATAAAACAAGTACAAAATGACAAAAACATATTTGTGAAGGCTGATAAAACTAGCAATTACTACAAAATGGAACCAAAAGAATACTCTCAAATCCTTGACAAAAACATCCAAAAAACCACAAAAAAGCCGACTAAAATATACATGACAGTATCCGCACTAAACAAAAAGAACTTGCAGAGCGCATAGACCTAAGTGACAGGATAGAAGCGACAGCAACAAAAGAAGCTTTCAGAACACTCAAAGACCACAAGCCCAATTTTTATAACAATCCAACATGTAGACTAATAAACCCATCCAAATCTGAATTAGGCAAAATATGCAAGAAAATTCTGGAAAAAATAATAAAGAACGTAAAATCAAACTCTGAATACAACCTCTGGAAGAACACATACGAAGTTATCCAATGGTTCAAAAAACTCAATAAACAAAGTAATACAGTATTCATCACATTTGACATAGTAGACTTTTACCCATCTATAGATGAGGAACTACTCACCAAAGCCCTGAAGTTTGCCAGTAACCACACAGACATAACAGGGTCAGAAATGGAAATCATTCTCCACACCAAGAAAACATTACTACACAGCAAAAATGAAACCTGGATCAGGAAAACCAACAGAAACTCAACATTCGACGTAACCATGGGATCATATGATGGTGCAGAAACATGTGAACTGGTTGGACTATTCATGCTGTCCAACATCAAGAAAAAACTCGGAAAACAAGTCGACTATACAGAGACGATGGCCTTGCTGCACTAACCAACAATCCAAGAACCATCGAAAACAAGAAGAAAGAACTATACACAATCTTCCAAAACCACAACTTAAAGATTACCATTGAAGCAAACAAAAAGGTAGTGAACTACTTAGACATAACACTGGATCTCAACAATCACATATATAAACCATACAAGAAACCCAACGATACACCTCTTTATGTACACACCAAAAGTAACCATCCACCATCTGTATTAAAGACCATACCCCATGGCATAAACAAGAGACTATCAAACCTGCCAGGCAGTGAGAGAGTGTTCAACAATGCAGCAGTAGAATACCAGGAGGCACTACAAACAAGTGGATACAATTAAAAATTACAATACAACCCAGACAACAACACAAATAAAAGCAAGAAAAATAGGAAAAGAAAAATCATATGGTATAACCCCCCATACGACGGGAAACTCAAAACAAACATAGGGAAAGAATTCTTCAAACTCCTAACAACTTTATTTCCAAAAGAACACAAACTGGCCAAAATATTTAACAAAAACACTGTCAAACTATCGTACTCATGTATGCCCAACCTCAAAAACCTAATTGACGCATCCAACAAAATGAAAATCAACACAGCAAAGAAGGTGAAGAAAGGAAATCTTGCAATTGCACCAGAAAGGAGCAGTGCCCACTAAACAATAAATGTCTTCACAACAACATTGTATACCAGGCTACTGTGACATCAGAAAATGAAAAAGAAACATACATAGGATCACTGAAAACCACTTCAAAACCAGATATGCAAACCACAAACAGTCATTTAATAAAGAAAAATATAAAAACCAAACAGAACTGAGCAAATATATCTGAAACTTAAAGACGCAAAAACAAGCTACAATATATCCTGGAAAATCATAAAAAGAGCATCACCATACAGCAATGTTTCAAAAAGGTGCAACCTATGTTTAACTGAAAAATGGTTAATACTATGCAAACCACACTTAGCAACTTTAAACACCAAAACAGAAATAGTAAACAACTGCAGGCATAAATGGAAATCGTTGTTAGTGAATACACCCAAAACAAAAACCTGAAAGCCCCCCAAAAACACGTGCAGCCAACCCGCACGTGCAAACAACCGCAAACGGGAGCCCACACGCTATATAACATCGGCGGTGGGCAAACCAAAAACCATCCTGATAACAGCGCAAAGCGCTCGAAACAAATTTGTAGATAGTTTTAAGATTCCTCTTTTTACTTGTTTTGGCTAATGTTGCTCCCCAAGGGGTTGAGCACTTAAAAAATTGTTTTAGGCACTTTAAATATACTGATCTATATATATATATATATATATATATATATATATATATCCTCTTAAGACACAAGTGCTGAGTGTCAGTTCTTGGAATGAATCCGCAAGGGACTAAAGTACAACAAACTAATAAATTCCAAGGATAAGTACCGAGCACCGTTCCAGCAACTTACAGAGCAGCTTGGTGTTGCAATGACTGCAAGAAATATTGAATTATAAACAAAGCTTGCTCTTATGTCTTAGATTGAAGAAATAGGGGGAGATAAGCATTCATATCTGCAGTGGTAGATGATTCTGCCTAACTAACAGTATGTGCTTGAGTGGGTGAATGGGGAAAAAATAAATGCTTCTCACAATGAACCTTCAGCAAGCTTGGAGACTATAAGCTTGCTGAAGGTTCATTGTGAGAAGCATTTATTTTTCCCCATTCACCCACTCAAGCACATACTGTTAGTTAGGCAGAATCATCTACCACTGCAGATATGAATGCTTATCTCCCCCTATTTCTTCAATCTAAGACATAAGAGCAAGCTTTGTTTATAATTCAATATTTCTTGCAGTCATTGCAACACCAAGCTGCTCTGTAAGTTGCTGGAACGGTGCGCGGTACTTATCCTTGGAATTTATTAGTTTGTTGTATTTTAGTCCCTTGCGGATTCATTCCAAGAACTGACCCTCACACTTGTGTCTTAAGAGGATATCTTTTTATATTTTCTACTTTTCACAAGAAAATGTAGCTTGTTTTGCTCTTTCATGATTTTCTTTTGCTTCTTAGGTGGCTCCTTTGGTTGGTTTTTTGAAAACTCAACAAACATACTACAGTATATATATATATATATATATATATATATATATATATATATATATAATATATATATATATATATATATATATATATATATATATATTGTAGTCCGTATGGTGAAAACATAACTATGACGGAGTTCTTAATCTTTGTACATTCCTAAACAGCCTAAACTTGTTTAGACCATTTGAGCTTTGGTACTTTCTTAAAACAAACAGTTACCTCGTTTTATTGAAAACGATCAGAGTGGAATTTTTACCTGGAAAAGGATTCCCAAAAAAAAAAACTTCCTGATGAGCA
>JAFLJL010002541.1:0-24831 GCA_018398815.1 Conus ventricosus | reverse complement strand
CCCACATGACATACAAACCATCTCCCTCTCTCCTGATTGTGAACAATACCACATCATTTTGATGTAAATCCAGACACACTCATCAGTTCTTTTCCATTTAAATTCAGATATCTGTCACTATGATTGCATTATCGAAAAACATATCGTCATCAGCACAATGTTTCTCCTTCGTGAAAGAAAATTGTGTTCTATTAACATCAATGTCAAGTGAATTTAAATCATTTTTCGGCACGGACAACAAATAATCATCCTTTGCAGTTTCTGTCATAGGACAATCAACATGGCAATTCACAACATCAATAGATTTATTCTTGACATTAGTTTCATGCAACACCAAATTCAACATTATCCTCGTGATCCGACACTGCCGTGTACACATATCCAACACAGATATCGCGCACGGGATTTTCGTTGCACACTTGTCTTATGTCAACAGAGTTCACGCTGTCCTCAATGCTCCGCCCTCGCGACCCAGAAACATGCACACTACACGGTGACAACGTAAATTTTGCTACCTCCTGAACTTGGCTGTAGCAAAATGTCCAGTCACGGGGCCGGCCTAACCGCTATCCATGTTCAACCAGGTTTCCACCGTCGTCTAAACCAAATTTTCTCCTATCAATTACCAGATGGTCATAAATCATTGACACTTTCTTGTTTTGTGATCTGGCAGACTTCAAATGGGCACAACCTTTTTTCTAATGTCTCTAACCCGCACAGAAAAATCTTCACTAATGAAGACGTCACTTCCTTTCAACCGCTTTTTGGCCCGCTAAATCTTATCTTTACCCTTATATTAAAGAAAGTGCATCGCACAACACTTGGCGAATCCTGCTTAGTGTTGAGACGATGGACTCGGTCAAACTGAATGTCACCTGCAAGTTCTAATTTGTCAGTAATCATTCGTGCACGGAGTCTTCACAATCTTGCCACGTTTCACTCTGTCTGCGAGGAATACCATGAACAATTATATTATTCCTCTTTGACCTGCCCTGTAAATCGTCTGCTTTTCTGTCTAGAAATTTCATCCTCTCATTCAGACTGTCATTCTCATTTTTCAGTTTATCGTTTTCTATCTTTAAGTCTGACACTTCCTGTCTCAAACTGGAAACCTCTCCCTGTAGAGCAGAACACGTGTCTTTTAGATCTTTCATGTCATCACTCATGTTATCAAACTTACGGTTCAGGCTGTTCATACCTGTCAACGTGTCTTTCAAGGAAGACATCACATCCTTCAGGGAGGGATCCGGCGGAAGTGTTGACGACCAAGATGCAGATTCCTGTCCACTGGTACTGTCTCTGCGGTTGACTCCACCACTGCCAAGTCGTGCCTGCCTCAAACTGTCCTTTGGGCCGGGGTTTAACTCCACATCGCCACAACGCAGAATTAACTGTCCGTAAAAAAACAGAGAGAACAACAATCCCAGGTGACACTGTCACTGCGTGTTCTCAACTTCAACACGAACACTCGCATGGCGGCCTAAAACTTTGCCCGTTTCAACAAAATGAAGCATATACTGCTACAAATGCTCCACAAACTGGGCGGAATCGCAGTGCATCAGAGGGCATGGTACCTGACCGTGATACTGACCAACTTTGATGACACAGCACCACCTATAACTGGTCACAAACAACCAAGGAACACAGAGCACATCAAGCGTGTCTTCCTCTCTTCGTGTACTCCAGTGAACCCCCAAAGAGATCGGCAAACAACGCCTTGTATGCAGGCCGCTACCCGTCCCGCTGTACCGTTTGTCCAGTTGCGTGAACCACCCTTGATCCAGGATAGGTGGCATGACTATCCCGCGTCGTCGTTACTAGGCCTATTAAATTTTATTATTGTTGTTACTCGAATCGACTATCAAGTATCGAAACTGCACTATATTTAAAATATGACTTGTACTATGTCAAATTATATATATTTAGGCATAAAATTATCATGGACCCACAATCAGTGAAATTTACATGAACAGGCACCGTGACCTCACGTTACCCTGTAATGCGAACATTTCGCATCATATGTTAATCAATCGCTTAGTTGCTGTGCAGGCGGCCGTTGATGTGGCGGTGTCATTTTCATTTTGTGTGTCTCATCCATATCGCCATCTCGATGTGACTATTGTCAGTAAGATGCGCAACTCTTGGTTGCCAAGTATTGGTTGCCATACATCAGGGTTGATTCCCTGGAGGTTGTTTAGAACAACAACGGTTCTAGAGAGCTGAGTAAAATCCTGCAAACGTATCGCTACGTCTCTGTGTGTGATTTGCATGAACCACACCACAGTCCAAACACGCATGCATACGGCTACCTGATAATCCATACGCCATCTCGATGTGACTATTGTGCCCATCAGTCACATGCAGTAGGCCTACACACGCACAAACACCACATCAATGTGTAATACATCTGTATCGTATTGTTCGTCTTGCACACACGCAGACACGAACATCATAGCTGTCTCGGGCTGATGAACTTATTGACTCGAACTCCAGACTAGCTCGTGTCTGCAGGTGGTTCCTGGTTCGAATCTTGACCGGTGCTGGAGTGGACAACCAAGCCCTGGGGAGCCCACGTCCACATTTTTTTTTTTTTTTTTTTGCGTCGAGGCCGCCGTCAGATAAGAAATCCGCTTCTGACAACCTTACGCACAAACAAACATACAAGCACACATACAAAAACCATACAACAAACAGACCAACGCATCATTCATTAAATGTTGTGTAGCGCGATGTATGGTTTGCAGTGTGTCTCGTGAGGACAGGGCTGTTGCTGCGTGTTCAGTTTGTTTGGCTAGCTCTCTCTCTCTCACCCCTTTGGTGTGGACTCTCTCTCTCTCTCTCCTCTTCTCTCTCTCTCTCTCTCTCTCTCTCTCTCTCTCTCCTCCTCCTCCTCCTCCTCCTCCTCCTCCTCCTCGATCTCGCTCAGGATGACTGAAAGGACACAAACAAACTTACATGCAGCCATGCTCGCCTAAACGCCAACATGCTCGCTCTCTCTCTCTCTCTCTCTCTCTCTCTTTCTCTCTCTCTCTCTCTCTCTCTCCTCTCTCTCTCTCTCTCCTCTCTCTCTTCTTCTCTCTTTCTCTCTGTAGTGTGGGGCCAAGACAGTTTATTTTCACTGGACCATGCCCTTTAGAAAATTCAACACAAAGTAGACCCAATGCGAAAACAATTTTGTCTCAGCAAAGCATATGCCACACTGGAGATATACATTTTACCACAGGTATGTAAGCAATTATGCACCAATGGGTCTTACTACAACATTACAACATGAGCAGACCTTACAGTGAAAAGTGTTCCACTGTGGATTTAGCATGTCCCATCACATCAGATTTGTACCAGTCTACATTAGGGATACAGGCTGCTCTTTAAAAAAAAACTGCTGAAAATACATATCTATTATACAACACACAATGTCCTTGTTCAGGGTAGGGCGTGTGCGGACTGGTGGACAGGAGTTCAAAACATTGCGTGCCATTGTGCACACAATGGCCACAAACACTGTCTGCCCTGAACTCCTGTCAGTGACAGACGTATGTCAGCAAGACCACTCCACTGCGATGGCCATTCTGACCAGCGGCGATGCCCGACCAGCCGAGGATGATGACAAGCGCTGCATTGTCATTACCACTAACACGCCCACTGTACACACTACCATGGCACCGGGGAGATGATCACGTAGGAGAGATTTGCGTGTGTCAACAAGACACGCAAGTGTCCTCGCCCTTCCATCCCCCCCTCCACCCCCCATTCAAAAGTGCTTGTTCCCACTTCCCTTCCCTCTACCATGACTCTCAGCCACCGGTCCCCCACCCTGCTTCTCCCCCCCTTCCCACCCCAGTACCCCTCACAGTGGAAAGAAAGCAGGTTTTCTCGTGGCCTCTACACCAACCCCAAGCACTGAGGGTTTTTTATCCCCCCCCAACAGAACTTCCTTAGAAAAAAATAGTGCTGTGTCCCCCAAAACACCCCCTCATAACTGTACCCCCCTCCCGTGCCCCTAAAAACACCCCCTGCAATCTCTCCACAACAATGGGCCCTCTCCCACTCCCTTTCCAATGTTTATAACTGAGGAAAACGTTACCCCTTAAAATGCTGTTCCCTAAGACTGTGTCCCGAGGGGAAAATTTATGGGAAGACCATAGCCCCACAGGATGAAATCCTTCTCTCCACAGTTTTTCGAGAAGTAAAAGACACTTAAAAAGAAGTGATCCCCCCCAAACCAATTACATTTTTCAGTATCCAAAAAAAAAACCCCCCTCAAAATCCTCCAGTTTCCCCAACAACCCCGCAGAAACAGAAAAAAAAACGCCATTTTCTAAAAAGCCCCCCTCTCCTTCTCATCAAGCACTCCCCTTTTAAATCCCTTTCCCTACCTTCCCCCGCGACCCCTGTCCCCCCGTCACCCCAAAATTTCCACCCCCCCCTCACATATCTTTCCTTCTTCCCCCACCCACAAGAACCTGAGGACTCCCCTTCAAGAACAACTGACAGACATAATGCTACAGTCAGCCATGCTAATGCTGTCCTTAGCACAGCTGGTGACCTTGAGTTCCTCACCAATCCCATTCTCAGAAAATTTATTTTGAACCAACAGGCAACTGTCATTATGCTAGGAGACTCTCTCATCAAAGGTGTAGACCTTTCCCGCTGCTCCCTCCTCATTACAAACAACAAAAAGTCAGTGTCAGTGGTCTGACACTTCCCAACTCATAGAGTGGCTAAGTTGTCAAAAGCCCACACAGACAACTCGACATGTTGTCTTTCATGTGGGCATCAACGACTGCAGACAGCAATCAACATCAGCAGAGGTGGCATCAGTATTGAAATATGGTCAGAGCTTCTCTCTCAGTGCAGACACATTTTCCCAAAGGCGTCAGTACAAGCATCTGGTATTATTCCTGGGGCGGGCCGCCACCCACTGATGCCTAAAACATGCTAGCAACAGCAACTCGCAATTAGCATGTGAAAACATGAGGGTCAAGTACACAGATCACTCGAACGGTTTCACCACAGCTAGCGGAGCACCCAGAAGAGCTTTATACAGTGATGCCGTTCTTCCCTCCAATAAAGGAACAGCCCGCATTGCGGAAGGTTTGTTTCTCAGCACATCGAGAGTGACGCCGGTAAAATGAGAGGGCTGCCTGCTGAAGGCAGTGCCCCTCCCCCACTGCTACACAACTAAATAAACGGGGAAACCCCATCCCATCAACCATCTGAGCCACTCTGTTCCCCATCCTCCCTCGTATGATCGAACTCTCCATTCATCCCTCTCCCTGATAACCCCCCCACCCCACCCCCCACCCTCACCCACCCCACCCCACCCCCGTCCTTGTCACTCACTCAACTGAACATTACCTCTCCCTCAGTTCTATCAGCCATGGTTCATAGATGATTTTTCCGCCCCCATTAAGCTATCACCCCAGATTCCGACCACCCCTCTCCCCATTTAGCACAAAACACTCGTCACTATCACTGACAATGAACGTGACTGTTATATGCCATCTGGGAGAATAATTCCTCAATTTCATTCCATGCATTATTCCTCTTTTCCTCCTCGCACACCTCCTGGTTTCTGACAGTGGCCATACTACATGCCTGGCCTTCCCTCCCCACCCTCGTACCCTTCCAACAGGAATCCATGATGAAAAAGCCCTCTGGGGACAATCTTCCAGCCACATGGACAATATACAACCTGCAGTTATGGAATACAGAAGTTGTGCAAAGTAGTACTGAAGGTGTCTAAAGTTTAACAAGTGTGGTGTAACATCACCATTTGCTTATGCAGGTATGCTACATGCCCATGTGTATAAAACTAAAAAAAAAATTAATATGTGTGTGTAAGGGAGAAAAGGTGGGAGGAAAGGACTGTGACCACGTTGCACACAATGCTAACAGTAAGAACAGACACAGCCTTCTGTGTGTTGAAGAAAGACAATGGATTAAAGTGGCCACGATCCTCATGGACCTGGTGCCGACGCAGCACGTAAAAAAATTCACAGGCACAAAAAATTGATTTGTGACATTTTGCATCAAAAGCGAGTGTAGTGACTATACCTATTTTCTTTACTCAAAATTATCTCTCCTCTCCTCTCTCTCTCTCTCTCTCTCTCTCTGTTTTTATATCATAGTTTTTTGTTGCACCTAAATGGTGCGCGAGCACGCTAAAAAAAACTAAACATCTTGTGGTGTGGATAAGCTTCTGTGAAACTTGTCACAGGTGTGTTACATAACTCTGTGAATTTAACATCTGCCTGTTTTCCATATTCATTATCCTTTTGCATTGATAATGGAGAAACAACTCATCAACTTTTAATGTATTGTGAAGATATGTGTGGTTGTTTTAAGTTTTGTAAGTTTTTGGACGCTAGTCATGCTTAGTTTAGTCCCTCAGTGGGGCAAGGGCTGGATGAAAAAGGCATGTTTCCTTATCTGTTAACCTTGGTAATAAAGATTATCATCATCATCATCATTCTCTCTCTCTCTCTCTCTCTCCTCTCTCTCTCTCCTCTCTCTCTCTCTTATTGTTGACACTTCTCAGGCCGAGGATTGCTGAAGGAGAAGCTTACCAGTGTTTATCTATTATCCTCATGAATTTTGTCTGTCTAACACCCCCTACCCCTACCCCCCCCACCCCCACCAAACCCCATCCGTTTCCTCTTCAGAATCACGTGATGAAGTTAAAAATAAAAATTTTAAAAAAAGAGTAACAAAGCATCTTAAGGTAAAATACACTACAAGAAGTCTACGTATATAAATTATTCGGTGCACACTGTGGCACTTACTTTTATGGCGGGAACAACATTTCGACGAAGTTGTTTTGGATTTCGTTTTTAGTGAGGTAAAGTTGGGGCTGTATTCCTTGTACCAGCGGTGAAGTGATGATGGTGCACTCAAATTAATATGAAAGTGGAAATGATTGGTAACCCTCAGCTCGGTTACGAATCAGCGACATCTGGGCTCCGTGAAATTGGACATAAACCGTACTGAATACTGTGGTAAGTTGAGGAAAATGAAAACTAAGACCACAGAAAATTATTTATTAAACCTCTAAAGCCATGGAAAGAACACCTCAGTTGACACAAGACAGACTCAAACAAACAAGGTCGAACTCGAAGGTAATTTTTCAAAGTTACACAGATTTAATGTACAATCAAAACAGACATCTTTTGTCCGTTGTAATGTCTGTAGACTGCAAAGTTACCAGTTTGAGTTCGTTTAAAAGTGAGGTGATTGCAGCGGAAATTGAAACAAACTAAACTACAAGAAAAATTACAATACCGCCAAGGAAAGAAACAAATTACAAGACATTGCAGTACAGGACGGTGGGGTTTTCTTTCTCTTATTCTTTCCTATCTTTACCACTGTGAGTCGAGTTTGTCAATGCATTGGGCAGACCTTTGTGCCCCTCCCACCCCCTCCCCTCTGCTGCGATACATGTGCTTCATATGGTCGCTGCATATTCTGGGGATATGGAGGAGTGCCTGCGTAGCACATGAAATGTAGAGATTTTTTGCATTGCTCTAAATAGAAATGACACGTTTATACATATGTGTTTGACTGGCTGTATATTCCTAACCTTGTTTTATTTCTCACACAGCTTCACATAGGTAGATTAAAGTACTCAGTACTTTGAACTGTATGTTTGTTGTATAGTAAACCTCACCTTGTAATTCTTAAACAATACAATCGCAGTCTAATTCCCGTGAGTGCCTGTGATTGACGAAGCAGGCAGCTGACTCACATCGGGTCAAGTTCAGCAGTTTCAGTTTCAGTGTTAGTTTTATCAATGATGTGTCACTGCATGCGGACTAGTCCATATACTCTACTCCACATCCGCTAAGTTTTGAGACCACACTGCACATGATTTAAAGCTGATGGATAAATGATTTAATGACTAAAATGAGAAGAATTTAAGAAGAGGCTCTCGTGGCTACGACATAGGCAGATGTCTGAACTACGCGTTAGCCGAACGCGCGTGATCAGACCTTGGTACCTACCCAACATTGGTTGTACCAGTATTATCGTTGTATGTGTGTGTGGTGAGTGTACACAGTGAGCTTATAGGTGTGTGGGCACAGGCCCATGTGTGAGTGTGTGTGTGCGTGCGACTGCTTGTGTGTGTGTGTGTGTGTGTGTGTGTGTGTGTGGTGTGTGTGCATGATTGATGTGCTGTTTGCGTATGCATATGTGTGTGTGTGTGTGTGTGTGTGTGTGTGTGTGTGTGGTGTGTGGTGTGTGTGTGCACGCGCGCGTGGTGTGTGCATGCGTGTGTGTGAGTGTGTGTGTGTGTGTGTGTGTGTGTGTGTGTGTGTGTGTGTGTGTGGTGTGTGTGTGTGCGTGCGTGCGTGCATGCACTCACGTGTGTGTGTGATATGATATGATATGATATGAACACTTTATTATCTCAAAGGATGAGAAATTAAATAGGTGCATAATAAACAGTATAACAAGACAACATGCATAAAACAAGAATCATCACAATCAAGTGGCCACTTATAGAATTTACATATACAGTCACACACACACACACACACACACACACACACACACACACACACACACACACATAATCATTTGAAAAACCTCATGCACAGGCATTTACACAAGCACACTCATAGGCTTACACTCACAAGCAAGAATATTATAACACACACACACACACACACAAGCACTTAATATATGCAAATACACATATCTTCACACAAGCACACACATCTTCAACCACCCCCAACAGCCTCCCTCTCGCACCCCCCCCCCCCCCCCCCCCCCCCCCCCCCCCCCCCATGGCAGATTGTGGGCTTCAGTTTGTCTGATGAGAATTTTACAAGATTTTTCTTCAAACTTTGTTTTTGAGAAAAGCAGGCGTTTTATTGTGGAGGAAGAGTTCTTTTCCAATAGTGAGGCCAACACATTAACTACAGCGTTTTTATCTGTGATCAGCCTCTGCAAGTTTTATGGGATGGATAAAAAGATTTGTATTTTTCCCACTAATTCCCTGATCACTTTCCAACTTTCTCTTGGGGTCTTTGAAGTCAACTTGGAGCAGAAGTCTTTCAAGACTGACGTTACACTTTTTGAAAATGTAGCGAATTTGGCACGGAGATTTGGTGGGCCCTTGCTTAAGGTATTGATGGCCTGCGACAGAGCCTTCCTGGGTTGATTGTGGATTTGTGGCACTCAGCAATAAACCAGGGAGTTTTCGGCATTTGAGGTTTGGTGGTAGAAGCCGGAATTATGTTCTTGGCACAGCTGATGATGATGTTGGTCAAGGTTTTCTGCAGGGTCAGGACTTTGAAGAACCTGATCCTCCACTAATTCTTCTTGTATGTTCGTAGCAAAAAGATCCCAATTTTGGCTTTTCTAAGGTTAAGACGTTCTGGTAAGATGATGTTTCTGACGATTTATGTCTCAAGACTATTGGAAAATGGTCACTTCCATGTAGATCATCATGAACACCCCCAATAAAAGCCAAGACCATGAAGATCGCGTATTGAAAATCGATGCAAGACAGAGTGCCATTTGACGAATGTATATTTTGGAGAGCCATCATCAGACAACACGGGTCAAGCTCAGAGAAGACATCCTCCAGAAGAAGACCCCCGGGGACAGGAGTCTGCACTCCCCCCAAAGAGGAAGTGGCCTTTTCAGGTCCCCTAGAAGCAAGATAGGGCGGGGAGTTCTTCCATAGGCTAACCAGCTCTTGTCGACTGAAGATGATGATGGAGGTAATACGGAACAAACTGTCACTGTTTTATGTGGGAGATTCTAGCAGCTAAAGCTTGAAAGAAAGATTAAGGTTGACAGGGCTGAACAACAAAGATTTGTGGATGAGTAACGAGACCCCACCTTAAACTCCAAAGCGGTGGGTTGGCGGGTTAAAACAGTACATTAAAACCTGAAACAGAAAAGGACTTTTCTCTTGTGCATCTGCGTTCCTGAAGAGCTACTACAACTGGTTTTAAATCTTGGCAAAGAAGTTGAAGCTCCTCAAAATTTGGAATGGAGACCTCGATATTCCAATGGAAATGGTTGTTCCATCATAAAAGAGATATGGTGAAGGAAAATAAATCTTGTAACTCTTACCAGCAAGTTCCTTTAATTCTATGTCGAAATCTCTAGATTCGAGAGAACTGCAAAAACTGTTGGTGTTTCCCCTCCGCTTTTTTCTTTCGGTCCTGATAAAAAAATTTGCGCCGTCTTTTTAGGCGGCACTTTGCCTTTCCTCCAAAACCGCCAGCTCCCTTGCTGACAGCTCAGGGTGCCCTTTGGAGGAAATTTTTAGGGGGGGGTCTTGTCTTGAACTTCAACAACTTCCACTTTCTGCCGCCCTGAAGGGCCTGTAGGTCTTTTGCCCCCCCGATGGGCTGGGGGCGGGAGTGAGCTTTGAAGACGAGTCGTATCTAAAGGCGAGGACGCTGGGGTTGGTCGCACGCATGTTTTCTGCCTGAGGCTAAAAGACTTTGTTCTGGGTCTCTCTCGGCAAACGAGGATTCGAACCGTCTGCACACCGATGCTGCCTGTTTGCGGCTTCCTTACTGCAGCTGCAACGAGAGCCCAGCAGTTGGGTTTACTCTTCATTGCAATCATTTTCGCCTCAAAAAATGGGGTTCCCTGTTCAGTCGGATTCTTTGAATTTCCTTTTCCTTCAACCAGTTTGGGCAGGTCTTTGATGATGATGGGTGCTTGCCTCCACATTGGCACAGAGTGGGACTGTCCCCACACATCCGTGGACTGGCTGGCAGCAGGTACCACACACCTCTTCTTTCCGTGCATCTGTCCCCACATGGGCCCAAAACCCCTGGCACTTGAAACAGCGCAGAGGGGACAGGGTGTACAGCGACACTGAACTCTCAGGTAGCCCACCGGATCGATTCCGGAGAGAAGTAGAGCAAAGTTCAAGAAGAGGGTGTCAGTTGGAACTCTGTCATTGCCTTTGCGCACAAGTACACGATGAACGTTGGTACTCCTTGCGATGCCAGTTCCGACTTGATTTCTGCCTCCGACACTCCTCTCAGATCTCTGCATCGGGTCCCTTGGAAAGTTGAGAGTTTGTGTGGAGACACCCTGATTGGTCGATCCCAAACCCAAAGTCGTCGATTTCAGTAGCATTTCTGAGTGCAGCTTGGAAGAGCACTCAACCAAAATGACCCGTTCCTTAATCTTTGACGCCTTTGGCTTCCCGCTGAGGCCATTGATTCCCTTTTGCAATCGCAAAAAGACTCAGCCCCGACAGAGGTCTGTCTTCATCCCTCCCTCATCAATCGCCACTGGGCCAGAAACATGAAAGGTTTCTTGTCCCCATGTTCTGAGTCCGTTACTGAATCTTGCCTGTGTCTTTTTTTTTTTAGTTTTTGGTGCCCCTATTGTATTCATTAAAATTCATCTCTCTCGATTCCCACCCGCCACCGAGTCCCAACAAGGGGATGTCCATTTTATAAACGGA
This sequence comes from Conus ventricosus, assembly GCA_018398815.1. Taxonomy (NCBI): domain Eukaryota; kingdom Metazoa; phylum Mollusca; class Gastropoda; order Neogastropoda; family Conidae; genus Conus; species Conus ventricosus. The sequence goes on along the minus strand of JAFLJL010002541.1, from coordinate 13,385 downwards.
ATTCCAGTATATCAGGGCACTAGGATTTCAAAAAAGATATACACAGGGCCCGAAAGCGTCCCTGCCACAGGAGCTCCAAACCCGTTTGACCCGAGCCGCCGCCTTCTAGCCTGGCTAGGGCATGCACGCACCAGCCGCTTGATCGAAGTGGGCCACTTTGAAACCCCCTGTCTAGAGGGAAATTCAGGCCAAAGAGGTGTTTGACTTGATGCAACCGCAGTCACATCAGCGGTCTCAGCCTCCAGGATCCTATTCTCCCCTATCACAGGATGCACCGCATGGCAAACACGTGGGCCTCAAGAAGACCACAGAGAAAAAAAAAGAGTGTGAAAAAGAAGACTTGAAGGGGAGACGAAAGATAGAAAAGAGCCAAATAAGAAAGGCAGAAAACAAGAAAAGGAGAAAGTCGGGTTACTATTAGGATCTTCACCCTTTGCCTATCTGACAAGGGAAGCCCTACCAGGGCATCAACTCCTTACCACGTTGTGCTTAGGCCAGAAAGCAACTTGACTTTTCAGGCCTAGAAGCATTTTTTTAAAAACTAGCCTATCTTCAAGTATTGATGCCCCCGTCAGCAAAGCCTAAGGGATCACGGGACCGCGCAAGCCATCCGACCACGACAAGGTTGCAACCCCCGGAGGGGTGTGTGTGCAGGCGTGTGGTGCAGGCGTGTGTGTGTGTGTGCAGGCGTGTGTGTGTGTGTGTGTGTGTTGTGTGTGTGTGTGTGTGTGTGTGTATGCTTGTGTGTGTGTGTGTGTGTGTGTGTGTGTGTGTGTGTGCGTGCTTTTGTGTGTGTGTGTGTGTGTGTATGTGGTGTGTGTGTGTGTGTGTTGTGTGTGTGCATGCTTTTGTGTGTGTGTGTGTGTGTGTGTGTGTGTGTGTGTGTGTGTGTGTGTGTGGTGCGCGCGCGCGCGGGCGCGGAGGTGCATGTGCATGTGTGTGTGTGCGATTTGTGGCTTGTGTGAGCATGCACCTTCCCAGTGAGTGCAACCTTGCCGTTGGTTGGGGAGCTTGCGTGTCTCTTTGACCCGGAGAGCTATGCTGGCGGGAGATTCGTCTCCTGGTAGGGCCACCCAAGCCAGACAGGTCAAAGGGTAGAGACCAGACAAAGAGCACTCAAACTGGCCCTCCAGGTTGGGGGTTTGAATTGGGCTAACAACCCGTCCTAGAAAACAAACGTTGTTACAGAAACCGCCATGACATTTTCTGAGAATAGCATGGTTGGGGAAGAGTTCTCTCTAGCAAAGCCCATGACGCGAGCTGGTGAAACCCTTCAGGAAGCCAGTGCGCCGACAACTCTTCTGACGACCAAAGCCAAGACCAGGATAGGGACCTGGAACATCAGAACCCTATACGAACGGAAAAACAGCACAAGTGAGTAGTGAGATGCACGGGTACAACCTAAAGATCCTTGGCCTGTGCGAGACTAGATGGACAGGAACAGGAAGAACAAGGCTGACAAGTGGAGACACCATCATCTACTCTGGACGAGAAGAAGACCAGCCACACACGCACGGGGGTAGCGCTGCTGATGACACCCGAGGCAACGCGAGCACTGCTGTCCTGGGAACCAGTGTCACCAAGGATCCTCACTGCAAGATTCAATTCAAAGGGCAGGAAAACCACCATCTTACAGTGCTACGCCCCCACAAACGTAGCAGACCCAGAGGAAAAGGAGGAATTCTACAATCAACTCCAAACAGTCATGGATAGAGTGCCGAAGAGAGACCTTAAGATCCTCATGGGAGATCTCAATGCCAAAGTGGGAACGGACAACAAGGGCAGAGAGCAGATTATGGGCATACACGGAACAGGAATACAAAATGAAAATGGAGAACTGTTTGTGGAATTCTGTGCTTTCAACGACATGGTCATCGGAGCACTGTTTTTCCCACACAAAAACATTCACAAGATGACTTGGAATTCACCTGATGGGAAGACCCAGAACCAAATCGACCACATTACCATCGGCAGAAAATGGCGCAGAAGTTTACATGACGTGAGAGTGAAACGAGGAGCAGACGCAGCATCAGACCACAACCTTGTGATAGCTGTGCTAAAGACCAAATTGAAAGCCTACAAAGACCAAGCAGGCCGACTATCACATAAGTACAATGTACACAGTCTGAAGGAGAGAGCAACAACAGAGGGGTTCAAACTGGAACTGAGAAACAGATTCAGCGTACTTGACCAACTTGCTGAAGAAACAATCGAAGACCACTGGTGTGACCTGAGGGGGGGTCTGGCAGACGACATGTACACAAGGCTTGGAAAGAAGCAAAGAAAACACAAAGAATGGCTGACAGCTGGAACATGGACCCTCATCACAGAGCGGAAGCACCTGAAAGACCAGATCAACCAGACCCAAGACCAAGACCAAGACCACAAGCAAGAGTTACAGGCACACTACTGGGACGTCAACCGCCAAGTTAAGAAAAGTGCTAGACAAGACAAGAAACAATTCATCCATGAGCTCACAGAAGAGGCAGAAACAGCGGCAGGACAGAGAAACATGAAAAGACTGTATGAGATTACCCGAACACTTTCGGGAAAGACCAGCAACCCCATCGCCCGGTCAAAGACAAGGAGGGAAACACCATCGCAGGAGAAGCTGAGCAGAGAGCAAGGTGGGCAGAGCACTTTAAAGAGACACTGAATAGACCTGCACCACCTGTCCCCCCAGACATTCCACCACCAACCCAGCTTCTGGACATCAACCCAGGCCCACCAACCAAGACGGAAGTTACCAAAGCCATCAAGTCACTGAAGTCAGGTAAAGCAACAGGTCCAGACGGAATTCCACCTGAAGCACTGAAAGCAGACATCCAGACGTCAACAGAGATGCTGCATCCACTCCTAAGCAAGATCTGGGAGCAGGAACGAGTGCCAGAAGACTGGAAAAGAGGCCACCTGGTGAAGCTGCCGAAGAAAGGGACCTGTCATCCTGTAAAAACTGGAGAGGGATTATGTTGCGTCCATCCCGGGGAAGGTGCTGACCAAAATAAATGCTAGAGAGACTAAAGACCGCCCTAGACAAGACCCTCCGCCAAGAACAAGCTGGATTTCGCCAAGACAGATCATGCACAGACCAAATTGCCACCATGAGAATTATCATCGAGCAGTCTCTGGAGTGGCATACCCCCTTGTACGCAGTATTTGTAGATTTCCAGAAGGCATTTGACAGCATCGACAGAGATACCATCTGGAAACTCATGCACCACTATGGCTTCCCACCCAAGTTTGTTGCCATCATCCAGCAACTCTACGAGGATGCCACATGCCAGGTCGTCCACGATGGGAAGCTAACGAAGCCCTTCACTGTACAAACCGGCGTCCGTCAGGGTGCCTACTATCGCCAACAATTTTCCTGATGGTCGTTGACTGGATAATGCGGCAGTCTACAGACGACAAGAGGACAGGAATCCAGTGGACTTTAACCAAGCAACTGGAAGACCTGGACTTCGCCGACGACATCAGCCTTCTGTCCCACAAACGGCAAGACGCACAAGAGAAGCTGTGCCGGGTAGCAGAAGAAGCAGGAAAGACAGGCCTCCAAATAAACATAAAGAAAACAGAAGCCATGAGAGTCAACAACCAGCAACGAGACCCACTACGACTACAACAGGAAAACATCATTGAAGTTGACAAGTTTGTCTACCTGGGCAGTGTGGTCAGCAAAGATGGAGGTAAAAGATGAGGATATCAAGAGTCGCATCAATAAAGCCAGGTACACCTTTACTACGCTACGGCCTATCAGGAATTCCTCTGCCCTCTCACTCCATAACAAGAATCAGAATCTTTAACTCAAATGTGAAACCTGTCCTTTGTATGGTTCTGAAAGGTGGCGAACAACAAAGACAAAAACCCACAAACTCCAAACATTTATCAACAGATGTCTGCGAAACATTGTGAACATCAGATGGCCAGATGTTATTGCCAACACAGAACTGTGGAACAAGACCATGCAAGTTCCAATAGAAATAGAAATCAGAAAACGGAAGTGGGGATGGATTGGCCACACCCTCAGAAAGTCTCCATCCAACATCACAAGACAAGCCCTTGAATGGAACCCTCAGGGCAAAAGAAGAGTGGGAAGACCAAGACAGACATGGCGAAGGAGTACCGACGCAGAAGTGAAGGCCGCCGGAATGACGTGGGCCAAGCTGAAGAAGATCTCCCAAAACCGTGTCCGCTGGAAGAGTGTGGTTGCGGCCCTATGTTCCCCAGGGAATTCAGAGGACTAAGTCAAGTCAAGTCAAGTGAGCATGCACACGTATCTGAGTATGTGTACATATGTTGTATGTGTGTGATCCTTCGTATATGGGCGTAAACGCATGTGCGTGTGTGTATGCGCGTGCGCGTTCATGTGTGCGCGTTCAACAAACGGAGAAGAGATAAAAGAGGGCGAGGGCGGTGTGAAGGGGAAGGAGGGTGTCATTGTGTCAGGCGTTGATTTGATAGGCCATTTCACCATGGCGAGGGCGGTGTGAAGGGGGAAAGGGGGGTGTCATTGTGTCAGGCGTTGATTTGATAGGCCATTTCACCATGGCGTGTGCATGTTGCAAAGGTCTGCCCCTAAAGCGCAAAATTGAAATGATTCAAGAAGTTGACAGAATTCCAGTAAAACACAGGAAGATTTGTGCTGCAGACATTGGCAACCATCCTGAGTTCTACAGAGAAGTGTAAAAGTCAGTAAAATACACGTGCAGAGACCAATCGGAGAGAGAATCAAACGAGAAGTTTGACAGAACTGCTGCATGTACTTAGGTGCCTTTGTGTAATCATGTGGACTGCTGTGTTTCAAGGATGAAAAACAAAATTATACCTTGAGATCTTTGTTTGCATTGTTCATAGTTGAGTTTTCTTTTTATTTCGTGCAATCTGACAACAATCTTAGCTCTTCCGTTAAAAAAATACATTTGATGGATTTTTTTGTGTCCATCCAGTGTGGCAAAAATCATCCTTTTCTGTTGTTTCACATAATGTGAGAATTTGAGGGATTTTTTCCGTTAAGCTGTGACAACAGTCTTCCTTTTCTGTTGTTTCACAGAATGTGAACATCAGACATTATAAATGCCATTCCAATAAATGTAAAATCAATGACCTAAAAGTGTACTGCTAATAATACAGAACTTTTGATTATATACGCTAGGACATAATAATACAAAAGTGACTTCCGTTGCAATGATAGAGAAAAGTAAAAAAAAAAATATTTAATAAAAGTTATCGTTTTCTTTTCAAGACCTTATTTAGACACTAACTATTTTTGGTTAATGTGATTTCTTGTCAAGCTGTGACAGGCACAACGAATGCTCTCTAGTGCGGCAGACTGCGTGTATTTTGAAATTAATTACTTTTTTTCCAGCTAGTGACCTAACAGTGTCAAACAGGGAAACGAACGATGCAATAGTCCCCCCTTTCCCCTCCCACCTTAAAATCATGGTGCTGTGTACTTTCTTCTGACAATCCATCCTTTTGAAGTCATCAGAATAACACAGTGAATTATATTCGCCTGTTTTAAATTATCGGGTTTCTAATCCTTTAAATTGCAGTATAGGTCCATGTGATCTGTTTCTGGGAAAACAAAACTGAAATAATTTTCATGAAAGCATTATAATGGCCTAGAAAACGAGCTCGATTACTGCCCATGTAATACAGGCAACGCACGCATGTGTGTGTGTGTGTGTGTGTGTGTGTGTGTGTGTGTGTGTGTGTTGTGTGTGTGTGTGTGTGTGCGGCGGGGGGGGGGGGGGGTTTTAAGGGAGGGATAGAGAGACAGAAAGAAAGAGGGAGAGCGAAATACGTCACGCTGGATACAATGAAGCAACCGTAAAATGAAAATTTATTATAACCGGGGCGTTGGTTGTAACGAAAGCCGGATATTATGAAGCAATTTGAATGTCCCCGGCAATTCGTCATAAGTAGCTTCGACTGTAGTTCAAATGTATTGAAGGCCTGTGTTTATGAAACGGGATCATGCATCGTACATATTTTAGCCAATAAATCAGTGAAAATAGGCATTGTTGGTGATGTATAATTGTTACGCATGTTTTTGATAACGTGGGGGAACAGATGTTAAGAACTTGGCGGGTTATATGAAGAAAGCTTGGTGAGATGATCACGGGAAATGTTTGTAGCATCACGTATCACTCACAGACTAGGTCAATATGAACTTGAACTGTACTTAAGTCATACAACGCACAGGATGAGAATCAAGATTTTTTGGTTCTCCGAATTAAAATAATTCTTATTGTAAAAGACCCTTGAATCGTGAAAATGTACCTCACCAAATTTCACTTAAGTGCATTAGATTTTGCAAATGTTTAAATGTTTGTTTATTATGTTTGGGTCAGTTTAGATACAAGGTGACAGATCTGATATTGACATTTTTAATGCATTTTGGAGTGGTAATTCTGATATTGAAAGATGTTAATTGTGACCATCTATTTGTTTTTCAAATTTTGTTTTAAAACAACTTTTTTGACACTCTAACAATGGCAATATCATTTATGGAAAGTTGAAGTGTGAGCTGTCATAACGGAAAACTATACACACAAGAAAGAGAAGTGTAAGTTAAAACCTGGATTCTCCAAACAAGTTACCATGGTGTAGTAGTCTGCATTGCAGACTGGGAATTGTGGAATTGGAATCCTATCACTATACTCAAAGAATTTATTTTGTATGTTGTTGTTGTTTTTTTTTTTTTTTTTTGACGTTCTATAGAGTGTTACGGGTTCAAGGGTGTTAGAGAAAAAACTAACACAAATATCCAAGAAGTTTTTTCTTATGGGGTTTTTCAAACCTTTCTTAGAGTCTCTTCTTAAAGTTTCGTGTTATGGGCTCAAGATTGTTAGAGAAAAGGCAAAGACCACTTAGTAAAATTTTGTCTACATATTTAGCAGATGCATTTATGACAATTGTTAATTTCCAATTCCATGTCTAAGATCTTTTAGACATTGAAAGCAGAGATGTATAGAAAGGAGGCATATAGTTTAGCTCTGTCAGTCAAGACTAGCACGGAATTTCATAGCACCTTCATCCTTTTCCTCGTTGATCATCATAAAATGTTCAAGTTTCTATGGCCTGTCATTTTCTGCTTTCATGGTAATCTTTTTCTTTCTCTTTTTTTTTTTTTTATTTCATCTCCCAGTCCAAGTGAGAGGCAGGTTCGTGTCATTCACTGGTTTCGGCAAACTCATGGTGAATGTTGCTGGACAGACTTTGTGTGCCATCAGGAAAGGCGACGTGGGTTCTGAAATTAAGCAGTTATTAATGTTGCAGAGCTTCTATTTAGTTATTAATTTTATTCAGCAAGAAACGGACAGCATTGAAAAGTGCTATCATTGCAGATTGTCATTGGTCCAAAGGTTTTTTGCTGTTAAGTGTGCGGGACTGCTAAGTACCACATTTCCAGTCACAGCGAGTGACTAGACGAACAGCACAAGCAACTGCTAGCCCAATAGGCCTTCAATTATTGTGAAGAATTTATCCCGCAAAAAAGCTGCATGATTTTAATGGAAGGATTTTTTTCATGTTTCTCGTTTCCTTTTTCCTTTCAATCTAGAAAGTCACAGCTTTACTTCTGACATATCACGGGAACCTTACTGTCTCAGTGGAATGCAGCATAGGCTTTCCTTATATCAATAACAATTCCAGAGATCATTCCCGACTGCTTGGTGTCTAGCTAGATGCAGCTGTCATGGACTTTGAGTTCCTGATTTTGGCACATCAATACAGCATTTAGCACCTGACACTGCTACTCCCTTCCCTGTCCCTCTCCCACCTTCCCTTTGTCTACTTCCCCCTCCGCCTTTCCCGACCCCCCACCCACCTCCCCCTCTCTCTCTCTCTCTGCCCCCCCCCCCCCCCCTCTCTCTCTCTCTCTCTCTCTCTCTGTGTCTCTGTCTGTCTGTCTGTGGAGTGTGTGACAGCAGTCATTGTGAGCGGACGTGTTTTCTCCAATGTTCCCTTTCGTGCAACTGTTCATGTGTTTGTGAGCTGTTTATGACTTTGCGTAGTGTCGCATCCCGCAAGCTATGCCGTCGGGGGGGGGGGGGGGGGGGGGGGGGGGTGACTTACCTGTTTTGTGTTACTCCATATTCAGTGTGTGCCACCAAATTGAACCCCGGACCCACTAAAAAAACCCACCACTCAAACCCAGGACCAGGGTCTCCACCAGATGCGGCTGAACACTAGCAGGGAGAGAGTCTCTTCAGCAAATAGCAGAGTTGTTTACGACGCTCACGTTTGAATCCCCTGCGTCAAACCCCACTGTTAACTTTACCATGGCTGATCTCATAAAAATTGGATGGAATGGATATCTCCATAAATTCCAAGCGGGATAAATCGTTCTCACAATGCGCCATCAACAAAAGTTTTGGTTTTTACAGGAGGTGGAGATTGAGAAGGAGGGGGACTCCTTTCCAGAAAAAAACTGACGCTGAAAGGGACGTTTTGTGTTTGTTTAAAAATTAGAGAAAAAGACGGACGATCGGGAAGGGAAGATCAAAAGAAATAACCTGTTTTCTACCAGGGGAAAAGGGAAAGGGGGGGAAACCCGTGCAAACACTTGAGCGTCATTGAAAGGCTTCTCTTAAAAAACTTGGTCTTTCGAAAATGTGAGACAGCTCGTGGCCTTAGAAACAATCGATTCCCAGTGGGGGCCAGACTTGACTTTTTCAAGGAAAAGTGGAATTTTAAAGGGAAAAGGGCAAAACAAGGGGAATAAAGTTTTTCGTTGGCGAGGATTCTCAGAAAGTGTGCGGGAAGAAATTGACGTTTTATGTTTAAACAAAAAAAGCAGAAGGTAAAAATGTCATGAGGATGTATATGATCATCTTTTATTGAGGGGAAAAAGTACCCCTGTCGCGATGGTCCCTTTCTGGTAGAAATGAATGGGGGGGGCTGTCCAAAAATTTGCATTGTGCGTTAAGGGAAAGGGGTGTAAATAGTTGTTTAATGATCGAAACTAAATAATGCGATTGTGGGGAAAGTTTGAAATGTGTGTTAGAAATAATACAATGGGTAGGGGAATGTAGTACGGAAAAACATTTTGGTTTTGAACGATTTTGGTCGAAAAGATTGGGGTACAGAGGAGTGGGAAAGATGGGGGGGGGGGTGTCCGTGGAATCATATGTGGCGGGGGTGGGCTGAATTTTTTTTTTATGTTCACAGCGCAGGGGTTTGGAGGGAAAAATTTCAAAAGGGAAAAGACAAATATTTCTAAATTTTTTATGGTTTATCCGGTTGCCGAAAATACCCTTCGGGCCCGATTCTCAAAAAAACTCAGTGTCGGAACACTTAAGAGAGAGTTCCCTTGAGGTCAGGGACCCCCCATCATGCTTTCATACCCATTTTTGGATTCGAAATCCTTTGGGGTGAAAGTTGTACGTATGATTGCATTTCTCGTAGTTCCACCGAGAAATATATTCGGGGGAAAAGCGTTATCGGTTTTCTAATGCTAAAAGCTGAACCGGTCGAAAACATGGCGGTCTCCGCCGATGAAGAAAGCTTGCTGGGCGAAGCGCCCGATAGCAGCACAGCAGTTCCCCCCAAAAACTCGAGTTTGTTTATCCCAGTTGCTGACTGGGAGGAAATGAAGGCACAAAACATGAGAATTTTGCAAGAACTCTCGAAACGTGAGAGGGTACAGAGAGAAGGGGATGAAGAAGAAGAGCTAGATTATAATGATGAGGAAGAAGGTGAATTGGCATCGGACCACGAGTCCGCCACTCTGACTGATCGACAGCGCAATACGCTGCCTACAAAAAAGAGACTCTGACACTGAGGGTGACCAAGACAATGATCTGGACACCCGAATGGCAAAAATAATGGCAAGGGCCCAAAAGAAGAAGAACGAAAATCGTTTCACAAAGTCAGACTTGTTGTGCTGCATCAGACCTAAAACTGCTTCTTCAACAGACATTGAACAAGATTTGGCCCAGCTTTTTGAGACCATGACCTTAAACAATTAACTCAAAGATTGAGACCTACAAACGGCCAAAAATTGTAATCTCAGAGTCCCCAGAGTCAATCCAGAGATCTGGAATATAATGGATCACTCAGCCAAGGCTGATGATATTCGCCTGCAGAAAAGGCAAAAGCTGATCATCAGAGCTGTGTGTCCCCTGGCATCTGTTGCACAGACATGCGATCCAGCCCCACTCCCTTCGTAGTATCTGCTTGGCTACTGGTTCCTGTCCCGCACCCTCCCACAGATCTTCGTTTCGGATCTTGTCCTGCCATCGGATTTTGTAGATGCGCCTCAGACAGGTGTTGAAGAATGTCTGAATCTTTTGTTGCATCGTCTGTGTTGTCCGCCATGTCTCGCATCCGTAGAGCAGAATTGATTTCACACTGGAGTTGAAGATGCGGAGTTTGGTTCTTATGCTGATTCCTCCCGATTCCCAGATGTTCTTGAGCATGACGAAAGCTGCTCTTGCCTTGCCGATTCTGGCTGTGACGTCTCGGTCCATGCCTCCCTGTTGGTCCACCACGTTTCCCAGGTAGACGAAAGACTCCACCTCCCTGATGGCTCGCCACCGACTGTGACTGATGTGTTTTGGGAGTGATGTTGATTTTCATCAGCTCGGTCTTCTTCCTGTTGATCTTGAGCCCTATCCCGGCAGATGTGGTTTCCAAGCAAGTGGTCTTGTCCTGCATCTGGCTGTGGCTGTGTGACAGGAGCGCCAGGTCATCAGCGAAGTCGAGGTCGTCTAGCTGTGTCCAGAGTGTCCACTGTATACCGTTGTTCCTGCCTGTTGTAGTGGTCTTCATGATCCAGTCAATGACCAGGGAAAAGGAACGGCGACAGCAGGCACCCCTGCCGAACTCCGGTCTTCACCTCGAAACTTTCGGACAGCTGGCCGGCGTGGGCAATCCTGCAGTTCATGTCCTGGTAGGTGCACCGCATGAGGGAGATGATCTTCTCGGGGACTCCGTAATGCCTCAGCAGCTTCCACAGCGTCTCTCTGTCTACACTGTCGAGGGCCTTCTCATAATCTATGAAGTTGATGGTACGGGGGGGGGGGGGGGGGGGGGGGGGGGGGGGGGGGGGGGGGGGGGGGGGGAGTTCCACTCCAGCGACTGCTCCACGATGATGCGCAGGCTGGCAATCTGGTCAGCACATTTTGTCTCACTGTGTTAAAAGGAGGTGGTGGTCTGATGAAACGTCAGCACCTCTCATCACTCGTACATCCTGCCATGATCTCCTGAATTTGCGGCTAATGCGATGTGGTCAATCTGATTCTCAGTGACGTGGTTGTGGATTCCATGTGGCCTTGTGGATGCGCTTGTGTGGGAAGATGCTGCCTCCTATCACCAGCTGGTTTCAGGGCGCACAGGTCTGCAAAGCGCTCACCATTCTCATTCATCTGTCCAGTCCGTGTGTTCCCATGATGTCCTCGTAGCCTGTGTTGTCCATTCCCAATCTTGGCGTTGAAACCTCCCATCAGTATGGTTATGTCCTTTGCTCCTCTTCTGTCTATCACTGTCTGTAGTTGCTGATAGAAATCATCTTTCTTCTCTTCCTCCACATCATTGGTGGGAGCATAGCATTGGATGATGTTCAGCCTGATGCCCTTCTTCTTCGTGGTAAACTTGGCTGTGATGATGCGGGAGTTGACAGGTTCCCATCTGATGAGTGCCCCCTGTGCCTCCGGTGCCAGCATCAGGGCCACACCCTCAGTGTGGGGGAATCCATCCTCTGTGTGTCCTGAGTACAGCAGCTGTTCTCCAGATGAAAGTCTCAGCTGTCCTTACTGTAGCCACCTTGTCTCACTCAGTCCTAGCACTCCGATCTTGTAGTTTTTCATCTCTCTCGCAACTTGGATGGTTTTTCCTGTTTTGTACATCGCCTGATGTTCCATGTGGCTACTCTTGTTGTTGTCCTGGGTGTTAGAAGGGGAGTCAGCCTTGCAGCTTCCTTTCGGATTTCACTGCACTGCGTCATAGTCTCCAGGATGGAGACCCTTCCTTGCCCAAGTGAGTGTTTTGGTTCATTGTCGTCGATGCTTCTGTAACTAGTCTTTTTACAGGCAGGGTTGTTAGCCCTACGAAAACCCCCTTTTAAATCCTCGGGGCGAGGTGGTCCTGCCTTAGTCGCCTCTTACGACATGCATGGCAGGGCCAGTGGGTCTATTCTATGCCCCACCCACAGCTGTTCGGTGATGACTTGAAAGCTGCCCATGCCACGATGATTCGAGCTCAAATTAGGCACATCATTCACACAGTCATCAAGAGGTAAGAATTTCTTTCCAAAAGAGGGCAAAAAACAGGGAGTACAGCCCACTGACACAGTGGAACCCCAGAGGAAGGCAAGGTTGGGCCCGTGGCAGAGCCTGGGGACGTTTCCCGAGCCACAGAGGAAGAGGAAAGTATGCAAGGACACCCCAGATCGATCTTGCTTAGAGGAACACAGCCATCCTTTACCAACAGAGATGAGCAGTCAGAAGACTCCAAAAGTAGTCATAGCAGAGAGGAAGACAAAAAATTTTTGCCAGCATGGATGCAGCTGACTTCAGATAATTTCATTTTGGAAATGGTTTTCAGGAGCTAAGATTCCAATCACGACACATCTAGACAGATCACTGGGTAGAATACCCAAGAATGATGTTAAGAAAGAAGAAGTAGCCTCCTCAGAAGTGAAAAAAATTGTTAGAGATGAATGTGATTGAAAAATCATGAAGAAGGGAGGTAATTTCACCAATATTTCTAGTCCCCAAAAGCAGACGGGTTTATTTCGATTGATCTTAAATTTGAAGAAATTTAATGACATGTTGAGTATAAGCATTCCAAAAAAGGAAAATTTGAAGTCAGCTACACGGATGATAAAAAAGAATTGTTTCATGGCATCTGTGGATCGTAAGCATACAAAATTATTTTGTACCTATCAAACGTGAGTACAGTAAGTGTTTGAAATTCATGTAGGAAGGACAACTATATCATATATTTGTTTTGCGAATGGCTTGAGTAACTGCCCCAGATACTTACCAAACTATCAAAACCAGTTTATGCCACACACACAAAACCCCACACACACACACACAAAACACACACACACACACACCCCAATTTAATCACGTCATCTTTAAACTTTTTTGAAGTTTTGACTAAGTTGAAAGCGGATGGTTACAACATTATTCTGGCTTGGATTCCTGGTCAAGTTGGCATCGGAGGGAACGAAATGGTCGATCGTTTAGCCAAGATGCCACAAGAGAGAATTGTCCCACAATAATCCCTCTCGAACTGAAACCAAAATTAATGATTATTGAGACCTTGGCAGGAGGATTGGAATACACAGACGATCACAACTCTTAGATCTTCCAAACCTTTAGGATCCTCCTCTGCGTCTGGTGTCGTAAAGAAGAAACCTCAAGCTTCTTTTA
>JAFLJL010002540.1:0-24396 GCA_018398815.1 Conus ventricosus | reverse complement strand
TTTTTTGAAAAGGGGACAGAAAAAAAAGAGAAACAATTGGGGAAACCCATTGAAAGATCCCCCCCCAAAAATTTGGCCAAAAATTGCGGGGAACATCGGGGCCCCCTTTTAAGGCGCCCTTTAACAAAACAAAAAGACAAGACTAATGCCACAGGGCAAAATTAGTAACTAAAAAAGAGAATAGAAGAAGAAAAAAAAACTCGGATGCAATGAAACAATTTAGGACAAAAAAAAGGCTAGAAACAGCAAAAAAACAGAATTTAAGGGGCAAAGGGAAGGACAGTTAGAAGTTTTTCTATTCCAGAGGAAACAAAAATCAAAAAAACCAATTCAAAAAAAACAAAAGAGAGTCCCTTTATGAAAACCTACTTTAGCTGAAAGAAAAAGGGACCTTTTCAAGAAGAGGGGATTACAATAGTTGCAATAACGGCTGTTGGGTTTTATCTCACACCGTTATGTTTTAAACCCCAGTGCCCCAAACGGGGCCATAGCTCCCCCAACGCCTCACCGGAAAAAGTTGGATTAGAAAACAATTTGCTCATCTAGCAACCTATTAAAAATTAGCACCAAACGCTTGATGCCTGCCTGCATAATAGGCAGGTTTTGGGTTGGTGACCCGCCCCCTGGGGTCTGCCCTCCGGGACATTTAGATGGGGGAAAGGGGATGACTCCCTCACACCCTCGCAAGAGGGCCCACACAAGAAAGTTTAACGAAAAAAACCCCCCATTTTTCACTCGACACACACAATCGCAAATAAAATTTCAACACCGCACTATGCAAAACACAAAAAAGCTTCCAACACACACAACATGCAAAAATCACAATCAAGCATTCCAAACACAACATACACAATAAATCAAGAAATTTAAACACATACAACATGCAAAATCCAATAAAGCATTCCAACACACACATACCAACCAACAAGCATTTCAACACATATGACATAAACACAATTAAAAAAAACCTTTCCAGCCCCCAAACCCTTCATTTCATGTAGCGCCCCCACACCCCTCCCTCTCCCCAGTCAAAGGGAAAAACCCCTGTCGCACTAGTGCTCCAAAACCGGGTGGGGTTTTTGAAGAGAGTCTTTCAACCCCCGACCCTTACACACACAAACAGACGGTGGAGACCGTCCCGGGGGGACGTGGCTTTTGTTACTGGAGGCCTGGACGGGGATCAGCCGGCCAGTAAAGTCCACGGCTCCACCAGTAGGGGCCTCAACCAGTGCTGGCCCAACCAGGCGGACACCAAACCAGTGGCGGTACCAACCAGTGGCGTCCCAACCAGGCTGGCCCCAACCAGTGCTGGCACCAACCAGTGCGCGGCACCAAACCCATGCCGGGGGCCCAACCATAAAGGCCCAAACCAGTGCGGGGGCCCCAAACCCGTCCAAGCTCCGGGTGAACCCCGGGGGAGGGAAAAGGTAAGGGGGGAAAGAAAAGGAGGGAAGGGCACTGGAACCCCCAGCAGTACAGTTGACCCATGCTGTTAAATCCAAAACCACCGCTGAATGGGAGGGGAGGTCACTAAATACACAACAACACCAGCTCAACACGACCTGGCAAACACGAAACCAATAAAATCGGAATGTCGTTAAAGTCTTCTCGCACGAAAGCAGGTAAGAAAAACGAAAAAATTTAAACAGGCATAAAACAAATAGAATTATTTTCACCTTCTCTCACTCACTTTAACATTTTCCTTTTTTAGGAACTAAAACAATTGTTTTACATCTGCCACCACATTTGCCAATAATAAAAATTTCAATGGCAAAATTTATCCCCCCATTTTATATCATATTTCATGATAAACAAATCTCCAACCACACATCTAAACACATCTCGTACCACGCCGCGAACAAAAAACTCGTTCTCCTTGCACACAAAAACAGACGGGGCCCGAAGATAAGAGCCGCGAATTGACGGGGGGGACGACGGCCCCAAGCAAACCAAACCCCTGAATCCCGGTTCTCTCCCACCCCCACCGACTACCGCATCACCAGAGCAAAAACAAGAAAAAATTTTTGGATATAATTTAAAAAGGCCGGGAAAAAAAGTTTAAATTTTAACCAGAAAAAAGGTCTCAAACAATATTTTTTTTACAATTTTAAAAACAAAAAAAATTGCGCAAAAGAGAAGAATAACCCCGGCTAACAACAAAAAACCAAAACAAACCCCAGGGGAACATGCTTACCACTACCCGTGGGGACCCCAGAAAAGGGGGTCAAAAACGACTCCTCTCCCCTCTGTCCTCGAGGGACAGCAGCGCAATGCGAAAAAAGATAAAGTGATTCCCCCCCCCTACACCGACTGTAGAAATGAAGGTACCGACTGTCCCTTCGACAAAGGGGGGAAGAACCGGGACCGGGAGCAGGCGCCCCAAGACATCTCCGTCGATGAAAAAAACCCCCCGCCAAAGCGAGGCGGCCAACATGCCACCTAGCCAGATGACCCTACCAAGCTAAAAAAAATGAAGCACGGCGACAGGTAAAAAGACGGCGAGAGGCCAAAGACAGAAATTCGAGAGAAAGGGTCCCGCCACCCGTGAACCGCAGGAGAATTGCACGGGCAGGGGAAATTTGAGGAGGAGGGGGAAAAAACCCGAATTGAGCTGAACCCCAAGGGGAAAAACCGCACCACAACCCAAACCCCCAAGGGACGGACACGCGACCACAACAACGTAATAAAAAATGAACAATTCCACCACCCGAGGGGGTCAATCGTCGAGGCCCGTAAAAACTCGGAAAAACCCCCCCCTTCTAAAAGCATCTGTTTTCTCTGAGTACAGTGCTCCTTGAACCCGACGCATGTGCAAATCACAACAAAGGACCGAACCCAAACCCCTTGATCGACAGATACGATAACCCAATACAAACATTTCCCCGATAGAAACCACGGGAAAAACATAATACACATTTATCAAACAACAAGCAAACCTTCCAACAATAAAATAAAATCCGAACCTTGGGGATTCACTTCGTTAACTCACTGAATGAAAACTGCCTACACCTGAACAGAAACAAAAAAGGGGGAAAAACCCCGGTTGAGGGGGAAGTGTCCCTTTTATGATTTTTAATGGTGACTACGGAGTCGGTAAGATAGTCGCACCTATTACTGGGAACCCCTGATAGGGGAAAAGTAACGCATGACTCTGCATTCCACGCCAACCCTGAGCGACGACTGACTGGCGGATCCGTCCACACTGGAGAGGTGATACGCTCTCCAGTACAAACTTCCGGGCCCTACTTTTTTTGGCACGCCAGCGGTTTTCCAAAACTCCGGGGAAAAGCTCAGCAATGTGGGTAACGATAGTCCCCAACGGGGGGGCCTCTGGGCATCGAGTCCATAGTCAACCGCTACCGAAATGTACGGTGACCGCATTGGGTGGGGGGTTTTTGGGTCCCCCCATTTACCCCCCAAACCCTTTTGGGTGGCTCCCCCAAACCCTGGACTGCCCTGGGAACACGCTTCAAGCGACCCCTGGGGTTGTCCCTGGCAACTCGCAACTGCGGCATACTCCAAACCTGTGAGTTCATCCCTGGGCCAAAGAAGTCTTTTCTTACTCGTCGAGATCCGCTTTGACCCATATACCTCCATGGTGAATCTGGGCCGCCGGAACGATTCTCTCAAGTTTGGGGAAAAACTAGTTGCTTGGCTACCCTCTGCCCGAGTGAAAACCCTAAAGAGGATCCCCTTGTGGAGCTTTAAGCCACCTTGGCGTGTCGGCAGACTGACGGGGGGCAACCACCCGTTTTCGCAGGCGTTGGACACCAAGTCCCTGGCCTGAAGGCGGGCCATGGAAACAGGGTCGACCCTGGGCCGAACCCGTCAGGATCGGCGTAGAACGGGACGCAATTTCCTGCTCCTCTTTTAGCTTTTTGGGGCATTTGGGGAAACCCCCCCAAGCCTGAAAGGGGAATCCGGGGCCGGGCTGACTGGTCCTCCGCAAAAGGGGATAGTATTTCCCCATGAGAAGGGAATACAAGGTCGCTCCACCCCGAGGCCCATCCTCGCCACGAAGTAGGGGGGGGATTAGAAAAAAAGGGACAGAAGAGGTGGGGGTAAACCCAAACCCCAACCCGCACAAATCGTAACTGGGGCCCCGCCCCCCAAAAGGGAAAAAAAAAAAGGTGAGTTTCCCCCCACACCAGAGGAAAAAGACCGACTGTACCTTTACGAAATGGGGGAAGAACCCAGGGGCCGGGGGAAACGCCCCAAACACCGCCGGTAAAAAAAAAACCTCCTAAGTGGCGGCCAAAAGCCACGCTAGGGCCGAGGAGCATACCTCAGCTAAAAAAATGGGACGGGGCCAGAAAAACGGGCCCGACCCATTGCAGCAAGTTCGGGAGGAAAAAGGAAGCACCCGGGAACCGCAGGTGTTGCAGGGCAGTGGAATTGGAGGGGAGAGGGAACAAACCAACTTAGCTAACACACCAAGGTTTTCCCCCACCACAACCAACCGGGGGGGAAGCCCACAACAACTTCAAATGAACAATTCCCCACCTTGGGTAAGCTGGCCCCTGACAAACTCGTACTTGGGCTTTATTAGGTAAGTGGCGGTATAGGCGCCTTTTTCTTAGAAAATTTTATGCTGGAATTTTTTAAAAAAGACTAAAGAAAATAAAAACACAAAGGGCCGCTTTCGCTATACTTCGTTGAAAGACAAAAAGGTGCGTGCTTTCTGGGCCTTTTTTGTTCCCTTTACGGGGTGGGTTCGCTTTTGGTCTTTTTAGGCAGGGTATTTTTTTAAAAGAGGGCGGGCCCCTTGGAAGTAAAATGTCCCCAAGTTTTGGCGTCTCCCTTGAGGTTTCATTGTTATAATTCTGTATCATGCCAATCTGCAGTCTAAGGTCAGAAGGTAGCATGTATAATCCATGGCCTACAACAAAGTCAACCTTTGACCTAGCATGTGCAAGAACGTCTTGATACCTTTGTATGCTGGCAGGCAAATTAACAGCAGAGTTAATAGCATCTTCTAAATTAACTAGAAATTGTTTTCTAGCATCAAAGCCTGTAGATTGATCAGATATGCTAGACTTGGTCTGTGCTTGTGCTCCTAATAGACACCAAACGTATGTCCTTATAGAGTCATTAAGTCTTTGCACTCCTGGCATTGTTAGGCCTTTACTTTCATCTAAGATAAATGTTGTCCAAGCATTAGGGTGTTTTTGTTCTATGGATCCCAATCGAACTTGTGCGTTTGGTTGGAAAGAAGTGTGGCCAGGCCAGTAATCATAATTATATTCTCTATGTTCGCCCCACAAATACAATGTGCCTAACCCATGATTGCGGTCTAACTTTTGTCTAAAATCAGTTGAAGGATCAATGTTAAATTCGTTGCAAATTCTTTCATATGCATTATTATCCATTGGGCTGTTAAATGGATAAAACGCGTTGTCGTTAGGGAGTGGCACTTGTAGTGCAGTTAGTATTCGCCTGTACTGGTAATAAACATGAAAGTTATATACTGACCTTACTAAAAGATTAGGATGGTTTAAAATGGTTTGCATATGAAACACCGCAAGCCAGTAGTTGCACAGTAAATGGCAAAATTTAACTGATTCTGGAAAAAAGCCATAGGGTGGGATGACCATGCTGATGGCACTCTGTCACTCTTTATTGGCGGATTTAAATATCTAGTTAGTGGGTTTACAAGTCTGAATTGGAAGCCATATGATACATCTACTGCAATGGTTAGTAAACTGAAGTCCAAAGATTTGGGGTTATAAAACGCCCTTACATTGTAAGCAGCATGTCCAATATATTTAAATGCTGCCATTTTTTTTAAATTAATTTTTTAAATAGTTATAAAAAAGATGTACATCTATATAACCAAACAAAACGAGCGTGTGTTCTTAACGCATGAAATTGACAATAGGCGCGCGGAGTTGTATGATTGCTCTTAAAGAAATTGGTTTTAAAGTAAAATGGATTAACATATCTGAAAAAGATAAGAATAACTGGGTGGATGTTAAGGACGAACAAGGCAATCTATTAAAACATTTAAAAATACCTGATGGTTACTACAACTTTTTGTTCTTTAAGAGAAGTATTTAGCAATTTTGGTATTAATTTAAAAATTAATGAGGCAAATCTTATAATTACTATGAATTTTCCAGAACTTCAAGAAAAAAGGGAGTACGTTTTTCCTAGAAGCCTTGCTCGAATTTTAGGCTTTTATGATAGTGGTGAAACGTATCATATTAAAACACATATGCACTTAAAAAGCGGTCTTTATGAGTATTTAGGCAGTAGACCATCTGATTTTCTCCTAAACCCAATGTTGTATGTCCATTTACAACAGTTAAAAACAGCTACAATTTGTTTAATGGCTATCCATCCACAGTTCTACGAGCACTGCCATCAATTAAGGGGGGGTTTTGCGATTATCAGTTATATAGTTTTGACGGAAACAGCCAATTTAAAGAATTAATTGAGGGTCTATAAATTCATTGGATTTAAAAATAGCTAATCATATTGGAAAAGCCAGTTTCTTGTTCTGATTTATTAGTGGTGCTTGAGGTAGAAGATCATATTAGAAAAGGGGGGAGGACTCAGTCCCGTGGGCGCTTAATAGTGTAAGAAACTGAAGAAGTTATATATATGTGCGTGAGTGGGCAGGGGGTGGTTTAAATAAACTATGTTAATCAATAGCAGGCCTTTTTGGCCTGGATTACCTGCATTGCTTTGTAGGGCAGAACGCTCTTTCTCACACACATACACACACAAACACGCACAAACAAACAACAAACACCCACTCACACATACGCAAATAAACACAAACAAACAAACACGCACATACACACCAAAACAACAAACAACAAACACATACGCGCGCGTGCAAACACTCTCGCATTCACACACGCGCACACACAAAGCACACACACTAATAGTCAGGATGGTGCTTGCAGGGGGATGTGAAGGGGTTTGTTTTTTTTGTTCATTTTTTTTGTTCACACTTGAACGACGTAAATTCGAGACAGCCACCAAAAGCACTTAGCAGAATCCTGAATCAATAATCACAGGATCTGTTTCAGTTCTATTGGCGGCCACCCGAAGGCAGCCTTTAAGCAGATGAATTGAAACGGTGAAGCAGGCGAATAGGCGAAACGTTGAAGCAGCTAACCCCAACAGCAAAAAGCATTTTATTATACACAAAGTCATGGGACAGGAGTGAGAATGTCAGCAGGTAGGCTACCGCTCACGCGGAACGGTTCTATTTTAGGCTGTGCTTCAGCGGTTGCCTTCACCGCTTTCGGTGAACGGTTACTGGGATTGTTGGAGCTCGCTTGTGCTCGGTATGCATTGATCGCGTTTCCAGTACTGTGCAAATTCTGGCACTTGCAGCATGGCATTGATTTCATTCAGCTTGCCAGAAATGAAACGAAAGGGAAGTCCTACAGCATAAAACCCTGTGTATCCAAAAAGAACACTTGCAACAGCACGTAATTTTCGCGCGTGAACATCAGAATACCCGGTTTTTTCTTTCAACCAAGCAGCCCATGTTTTCTTCATTCTCCCTTCTTTCCTTTCATTTCCCTGCCATTGTTTACACAAAATCAAGAAGTTACCGAACTGAATGTAAATTAACAAGGACTGCGCATCTTGCCTCCTCAAATTTCTCATCCCTTTTTGTAGTCTTTCTACAATTTCAACTTCATTTGCTGTTTTGGAAAATATCTGATCAGTAAAAGCTTCTCTGGAAATAGCTGATTGAATGTCAGCCTGATTTGCCATAAGATAGGCATGTAATTCTTGTGGCGTTGAAAGATCTGTTCTCCTTTTTTTGTCTCCTTTGTTTTCTTTTAACAATTGCTCAAGCTTTCTTTTAGGCTTCTTTGGCAAATTCTGTGGTCCTTCCCTTTTAATCTTTTCAACTATTTCTGTCATTTTTTAAAAAGTAGTCTTGATTCTCTTGCAAAATAAACATTTCTTCCTCTGTCCACAATTCCGTTGTGTTGGTGGTGGTAATGGGAGAGCTTGTTTAGAAGTAGAAGCTTGATCCATATCAGGTAAAATTAAAGTTGATGGCTGTGTTGAAAAATCTAATAAATTTTGATGAGCAACTTGCGATTCTATAATTTCTCTCTCTAATTCTGAAGAAATGCTGTCTTGAGACATAAATATTTCTGGTAAAATCAATTCTATCACAGAAAATGCACGCACGTCTACACAACACGACCCTCCAGTCAGAAATGACCGATTGGCTGGGGGCTTACGATCCCGTCAACCAAAAATGACGTCATACCTCCCTTCCGATTGGCTAGCGGGCATTGCGTGATGAATACTAATTTGTCGCATTGCAGTGGTGTTGCTGACACCCTAGCAGTGTTGACGGGGCTGGCCACCCAACACGGGAGGGGGCAGTAATTGCAATTTATCGATTTGCGGTGTCACGTAACGACAGCAGCAGGACCATTTGTAAAACTTTTAAGCCAAAAAAATGTTAGTTATTTTATGTTTTTGAGGAGATGTTTTTAGTTTTTCACATTGTCACGAGTTTGCACGGGGCCACGACGTTGACCCTCTGGTGGCGGAATTATTCATTTATTTATTGTCGTTGTGTTG
Source organism: Conus ventricosus (assembly GCA_018398815.1). Lineage (NCBI taxonomy): Eukaryota > Metazoa > Mollusca > Gastropoda > Neogastropoda > Conidae > Conus > Conus ventricosus. The sequence goes on along the minus strand of JAFLJL010002540.1, from coordinate 15,828 downwards.
TCGTGACCGCCCTTAATGGGGGTTGGGGTGGGTTGCACCTTGGTGTATTCAGTCAAGTTCGGTTTGCTTTCCTCTCTCTCTCTCTAATTCCACTCCCCGTGTAATTCACCTGCAGTTCAGGGGGCGTATTTTCTCTCGAACTTGCGCTATCGCCTCTCCCTTCTTTTACCTGTCGCACGTGCTTCATTTCTTTTAGCTTGAAGTATGCTCATCTGTGATGTGGTGGCAGGGGGGGCCGCCATCGCTAGGCATTTTTTTCTTCCTCGAGCGGAAGTTTCCCCTTGGGGCCCTGCTCCGTCCGGGTTCTTCACCATATCTCGAAGGTACGTGGGTACCTTCATTTCCTACAGGGGCCTGTAGGAGGGGGACATCACTCTTTTTTTTCCGCATCTGCACTTCTGTCCTCCGACGGGAAAGGGGCAGAGAGAGTTTTTTGACCCGCCCTTGGGGGTTCACCCACGGGTATGGTAAGCATCATTTCGGGGTTTGTTTTTTTTTGGTTTTTTTTGTTAGCCGGCTTATTCTTCCTCTTTTGCGAAATTTTCTTTTGTTTTCAAATTGAAAAAGAAATTTTTTTTGAGACCTTTTCTCTGTTTAATTCAATCTTTAACCGGGCCCATTCTAAAATACCCAAAAAATCTTCTCCTTTTTATTTTGGGTGATGCGTAGCGGTGGGGATGGGAGAAAACCGGTTTTTTCAGGGTTGGTACTTGCTTGGCCCTCGCCGCCCCTGTCACATTCGCCATCTTATTCTTCAGCCACGCTTTTTGGGGGTTTGAAGGAGAACGATTTTATGTTCGCTAGCTGCGACGCTGATTTGTCGTTCAGATGCTGGTTAAAATTTGTGTTTTTTTTAAAGTACTATAAAATTGATAAAAAACCCCTTGAATTGTTTTTTCAAATTGGGGTGGCAGTTAAAAGCGATGGTTTGCTGTGTTGGTTCTTTTCAAAGAAAGGAAAAAATTAACGTGAGTGAAAAAGGGATGAAGTAATTCTATTTTTTTTTATCCCCTTTTAATTTAACGTCTTTCCCTGCTTCTGTAGAGAACTTAAAACGAACTTCCTGATTGGTTGGTTTGCGTGTTATGCTCGGGTCGTTTGACGGCTTTGTGGTGTATTTGTAGACCTCCCCCGCCCATCATAGGGGCTGTTAGGTTTTAACAGCGGGTCAGACTTAGACGGGGGGTTCCAGTCCCCTTTTCCCTCCCTTTCTTCTCCCTCCCAGCTCCCTTTTTCCCTCCTCCCGGGGGCTTCACCCGGGCTTGGACAGGTTTGGGTGCCATGCGCGGCTGGGGGGCCACCCTGGTTGGGCCCGCGGACTGTTTGGTCCCCCCGGGGTTGGGGGCCCACGCTCGGTGGGACCCGGACGGGTTGGTCCCACGCGCTGGTTGGGGCCCACGCTCCGGTTGGGACCGGACGGGTTGGTCCCCGCGCGCTGGTGGTGCCACGCGCTGGTTGGGGGCCCACCTCTGGGGGGCCCCACCACGGTTGGGGACCGCGCCGGGGGAACACGCACGGCGTAAACCCGCACTGTGGAAAAGCCGTGGACTTACTGGCCGGGTTCCGACCCCCGTCCGGCCTCCACAAAAACGCCCCTTTCCCCCCCCCCCCCCCCCCCCCCCCCCCCCCCCCCCCCCCCCCCACGTGCTCTCACGTCGCTGTGTGTGAAAGGGTTCGGCCTTAAAACGACTCTCTTCAAGAACCACCCTTCGGACCCACCTAGTGCGACGGGGTCTCCCAGTAATTGGGGAGGGCGGGGGGTGGGAAAAGGGAGGGTCGGAAACGTTTATTTAAATTTGTGCATTTTTGTGTGTGTGGTGCTTAAAAAGGGGTTATGTGTGGTTAAATCTTGATTGTAAATTTGCAGTTGTGGTGTTGGAAGCTTTTTTAGACTGCGGTTTTGGGTGAAAAATGGGGTGTTGAAAACGAAATCTTTATTGTGTGGTCTCTTGGGGGGGCGGGGGGTCAGCACTCCCTTCACTCCCACCTGACCGATCCTTTCAGGCAGACCTCCAGGGTCGGCGGAAAATTGTGGGGGCTGCCGGGATTTGGGGCTCTGACTGTCTCCTCTCTTTTGGGGTATTTCCATTTCTGTCTTTTTTTTATACGTTTAGTTGTTTGTCGTTTTTGTTTGGGGGTGGTTTTGGCTGGGTGACTCTAGCGTGTAGGGGTCTTTTGGGGGCCTGGGGGAAACCCGGTGGGGGGGATCGAGATGAGCCCGGGGGGAGTCGCCCGACCAGACCCCTCCTTCCGCCGGGTGCCCGGGCGATGGCCGTAAGTCTTCCTTTCTTTTCCGCTCAGCCTTCCTTTCCTTTTTTTGTGTTAGCCGTTTTTTTTCCCCGGGGGTTATGATACAGGGGGGTTATGGGACGTTGTGTCACTTTTCCTCTCCCCGGGATTTCGTGCCTTTTTTGTTTTTTTTTCGGTGACCCCACCGCACTGTTGTCATGCTTGGAGCCGGTTGCCAAGTGGGAGCACCCCGGACATCTTTTTTTTTTTTTTCGGTGGCCCCACCGCATGTTTCGTCTGTGGGCCGGTGTTCCAAGTGGGAGCAGGGGGAACAAACCCACAACCAAAAAATCCCTAAATATTTTTTTTTTCTTGGAATTCCCCTTTCCCGTATTTGAAAACCCGTAGGATATTTTGCATGGCAACGCCGGGTGGTGGATGGCGACGCGGCGTCAAAGAAAAAGGGTTTCAAAATGTAGCCCCCTACTATTAGACCAGTATTTTTGACTACAGTGACTTCTACCTATTCCAGGCTGTAGCCGATAGTCCCGCAATTTCGGTTTTTTCGGGGGGGGATCTTTCTGCCGAGACCCCACCTGACGCTTCCGCTGGGTGCGTCAGATAGGGTTAAGCCAAATGTGGGCTTCTTTTGGGGTCGCAGGACCGAACCTTCTCCCTCCTGCTTCCCCTCGTAAGGATACCCCCCGGGGGGACTTTCCTCAGGGAAAGTCGAGCCCCCGGGGAGGGGTAAAAAGGGGGTATCCCCCTGTGGGGAGGGGAGAATCCTGCCCGGGATACCTTCTGCCCTTTTTTTCTAGGAAACAGGGACGAGGGATCGCCAGACAGGAAGCCTTTCGTAGGGAAGAGGCAACGCTGTGGGGAAGGGAAAAAGTTTATGGGGAAAAGGGTTTTCCCAGGGGTTGCCTTGGGGAGGAAAGTAGTGGATGGAGACCTGCGCAGAGAGGAGGCGATCAGAAGGAGGAGGTATGGCTGGGGAAAGAGGCTCCAACAGGAGGGTCTGCATAGGGAAGATGCGCAGACAGGAACCCTCCGTGGGAAAGCTAGAATGGCAGAACTTGCGTAGGGAAACGCGAAGAAGGCTGTCTGGTAGGAAGGGGCCCCAGACGGGAGGCCGCGCAGGGAGGAGATGGAACAACTTTTTTCGCGGCCCCCGCATCTTAAAACGGGGGTTATCGACAGGAAAGGGAAGGTTAGAGGCCAAAATTTTTAAAGTTTCCCAAAATTTCAACCTGGGAGGACATTGATATTTCTTGGAATTTGACAAGGTTGCTAGTTATCCCAAATTGTCTGAGAACAAAAGGCCATCCCCTTTTTTCTGGGTTAACAGTGCGCAAAGGGGTGTTGCTCACTCAAAAAAAAGGCGGTCTTACAGACATGCGTTGGCTCTGCTAAATTTCCCACCCTTTCCCCAGAACGTACAGGGGGAATTCAGGTCCATGAAAAGAATAACATGAACCTTCGTGCAGTTTTGGAGGGCTCGCAAAACGTAGGTACTGGCTCAGTTGGTAAGCGGGGTGAGGGTCTTTTCATTGAACAGCTCACAAAAACTGTGTCCCCAGAGTTTAGGGTCCTTAAAAGGGAGACAGACCCCAGGATTTTGCGCGGCGATTCATACGCTGAGGGGTTTGCTGAAGCCGTAGGCGTAGGGCTCGCTCAGACACGCAGGGAAAACCCCCACAGGATTTTGGCGAAAAAGGCGCCGACGACGCTACGGGGCGAACAAGGGAGGCAAATCATCAGGGATCCAGCACCCGGTTTGTTTTCTTTGGGCCTTCCCCCCACATAGGGGAAAGATTTTCCCTAAAGCCGCCGGTGTTATGGGCGCCTTCCCCCTCCTCGTCCTCGGCTAACATGGGTTTCCCTCCCCTTTTTGGGGAAGAGTCCCGGTTTTCTTTTGTTGTTGGTTTTCCTTTGGGACACCACAGGGGGTTCGGGGGGCATCAACGCTCTTTGTGGAAAAGGGTTTTTTTTCCCCTAGGGTCAGCGAGCGCCAGTTACGAAATTGTGCGGGTTGGGGTTGGTTTTTCCTCCCCCCGCCTTCGTACTCTTCTACTCCCCCCCCTACTTCTGTGGCAAGGTATGGCCATCGCGGTGGAGCGACCCGTATTCCTTCTCTAGGGAAAAAAAACACCTTTTGGGGCGGACCAGTCATCTGGTTAAAGGGTTCCCACAGGGGTGTGTGGGATTTACCCCCCGCCCAAAACTAAAACAGGACAGAAATTTCGTCCCCCTTCTACAGCTGATTTGACGGGTTTCCCGGCGACCCCGCCCCATGGCCGCCTTAGGGCCCGGGGCTTGGATGTCCAACCCCGTGACAACGGGGGACGCCCGCTCATCTGCCCGACCCCCCCAAGGGGACTTCAAGCCCCAAGGGGGTCCTCTTTAGGGTTTTTACTCGGGCAGGTCGGGGACCAAGCAACTAGTTTTTCCCAAGCTTTAAGAAAATTTTTCCCCGCAGGCCATGATTCCCTAGGCAGGCAAATGGGCTCAAAGCGGACTCTCGAGCGAGTAAGACAAAACTTCTTTTGGCCAGGGGTGAACTCACAGGTTAGGGATTACTGCCCTAGGCGATCCTGCCAACGGACAACGCCTAAGGGGCGCTTTAGCGGTTCCCCCGGGGTCAGTGCCCCGGTTGGGGGGCCTTCAGCAAGGTTTTGGGGGCGACCTGGTGGGACCCCTTAATCCACCCTCCAATGCGGTCACCGTACCTTTCGGTGCGGTAGACTAAGGACCAAGGCCCAAAGGGTGCCCCCTTAGGACTATCGATACCCCTACTATTGTGAAGCTTCCGGGAGATTTGGACACGCACTGGGGTGCCCCAAAAAGAATACGGCCGGGGTTGTAATGGGGAGCGATCATATCCCCCAGGTTGGCCGGGCCGGCCATTCAGTTCTCGACCAGAGTTAGGCAGTGGAAATGCAGAGCAATTTTTTGCCAAACAAGGGTTCCAGCAATACGGGGTACATCTCACCAGCTCCTATCACACATTGGAAAATCATCAAGGGGGCACTTTCCCCCAACCGGGGAATCCCCTTTTGTTTCTGTATCAGGGGTTTTGACAGTTTTAAGTGATGTTAACGATAAGGGAAACACCAATGGTTGGTTGTTACTTTCATTGTTGGGAAATTGCTTGTGGTTTAAAAGAGATTAAATTTTCCCCTTTTGACTACGTGGGAAAGTTTTTATTTGGGTTTTTCTACTTGTCGATCAAGAGGGGTGGGGCGGCCCCCTTGTGTGAATTTGCAATGCCCGAGGGTTTAAAGGACACTGTTCTCAGAGAAACAGTGCTTTTAGAAGGGGGTTTTTTCAGAGTTTGTCACGAGGGCCACGGGCGATTGACCCGTTTGGGTGGCGGAAAAATTCATTTATTTATTGCTTGCTGTTTGTTATCCGTCCCCTTAATTTTCTTTTTGGGGCGGTTTTCACCTGGTGAGTTCAGCCAAGTTCGTTTGCTTTTCTCCTCTCTTCCCAATTCCACTGCCCGTAATTCTTTCCGAGGTTCACGGGGGGCGGGCCTTTCCTCGAACTTGCGTCTATCGGCCCCCACCTGCTTTTTTTCCTGTCGACGGCCATTTCTTTTTTCTTAATAGCCACTCTGTGACTAGCGTGGCATTTGGGCCCCCCATCGTAGGCAGGGTTTTTTCTTCACCGGCGGAAGATTCTCTGGGGGCGCCTCTCCGGTCCTGGTTCTTTACCCTATCGCGAAGGGGAATCGGGCCTTCATTTTTCCCACAGTCGGCCTTAGGAGAGGGAAAATCACTTTCTTTTTCCGCATCGTGCTCTGTCCTCTCGATGACAAGGGCAGAAAGGGGGTTTGACCCCCCCCTTGGGTCACCCACGGGGAGTGGTAACATCATTTCGTGGGTTTTTTTTTTTGTTTTTTTTTTTTTTTAGCCGGCTATTTTCCCCCTTTTTCGCAATTTTCTTTTGTTTTCAAAAATTGTAAAGAAAAATTGTTTAGACCTTTTTGGTTAAAAAAAACTTTAAAAACCCGGCCATTCAAATTTTACCAAAAAATTCTTTCCTGTTTATGATCTGGTATGCGGGTCGGTGGGATGGAAGAACCTGGGATTTAAGGGTTGGACTTTCTTGGCCCCGCTCGCCGCCCCCGTAAAATTGCCGACTCTTTTCTTCGGGCCCCCGCTGTTTGTGGTTTCAAGAGAACAAGTTTATGTTCGCGAGCGTGCGTACGCATGATTTGTCTTCGGAGCGGGTGGAGATTTTTGGGTTTTTTTGAAATGTAGCTAAAAATGTATAAAATGCCAATTTTTTTGTTATTTGCAAATTGGGGGCAGTTATAAAGCTGGTTGCTGTGTTGGGGTTATTTCCTAAGATAGGGAAAAATTTTAAAAGGGTGAGGAAGGATGAAAATAAATCATATTTGTTTTATAGCCTGTTAAATTTTAAAGAGTCTCTTACCTGCTTCGTTGAGGGACTTTTTAAAGAACATTCCTTTTGGGTTTTTTTGGGTTTAGCTCAGGCTGGTTGGCTGGTGTTGTTGGGTATTTGAGACCTCCCCCCCGCCCTCATGCAGGGCTGTTTGGTTTAACAGCAAGGGTCAGACTGACGACGGGGGGTCCATGCCCTTCCCCCCCTTTTCTCTCCTCCCATCCTTTTTCCCTCCTCCCGGGGGGTTCCCCGGCTGGGCTGGTTTTGGGCCACGCCTTTGGGGCCACCTCGTTTGGGGACCGTGGGTGGGTTGGTGCCACCCTGGTGGGGGGACGCTCCGGTTGGGGCCCCCCGCACTGGTGGTGCCGCACGCTGGGTTTTGCCACGCGCTGGTTTTGGGGCCCTGCTCTGGTTGGGACCCGCGCACTGGTTTGGGACCCGCGTGGTTGGGATCCCACGGTGTGACCACGCACTGGTGGAAAAGCCTGTGGACTTACGGCCCCGGCCTGATCCCCCTCCGGACCTCCCAGCAAAAACGCCACGTTCCCCCCCCCCCCCCCCCCCCCCGGAGGCTTTCACTGTCTGCTTGTGTTGTCAAGGTGTCGGCCCTTTAACGACTCTCTTCAAAACCGACCCGGGTTTGGAGCACCTAGGCGACAGGGTCCCCCGTAATTGGAGAGGCAGGGGGGGGAAGGGGTGGGTGCGAACGTTTATTTATAATTGTGCAGGGGTTGGAAGCTTAAAATTTTGTGTATGTGGTGTTAAATCTTTTATTGTGATTTTGCATTTGTGGTTTTTGGAATGCTTATTTATACTGCTGTGTTGGGGGGAATAAAAGGGGGGTTGTAACGTAATTTATTGTGGGCTCTTCGGGGCGTGGATCAGTCACTCCCTTTCCCCCCACCTGACCCCTGTCAGGGAGACCTCCAGGGGGGCGGCCGTGACAACGATCACCCCTCCCATTTTGCACGGGAAAAACCCCGTTTCATTACTGATTTTGTCAATATTTGGCATTTTGACTGTTAATTTTTTTTAAAAACAGTGTTAAAAAAGTCAAAATGATATTGATGGACTGATTTTTATGGGAAAAGGGGGGTTTTTTGCAAATAACTGGGTGGGCTTGAACATAGATATTTACATTCTCTAAAGTGAAAAAGGAAGCAAACAGCTCTCGCAATTCCTCCTGTTGTACAGATGATAAACTGGAATCAACATGAACGTCTTGAAATGTTTCCTTCGCAGATGAAGGAAGAGTAGGTAGTGGTAAAGGTGAGACATCAGCAGATTCCTTCAAGTCTGATACAACAGCCACCATTCCTGCACAAGGTAGTTTTGTTGAGGGAATATCAGACAGACAGACGCAAGTCTCATGACTGTGCCACAAAAGAAGACGGAAGGATGTCCTCAAAAGAAATGCTATCCCCACAAGTAACTGAGACTGGTCCAGATGCAACAGTTCGAGTGAAATATTTCTTCAGCATGTTGGATGAAAAATTTTTTCTTTTACCACCCATGTCAATGACGTAGTCATAGTCCAACTTCTGCACTACCTTGTATGGACCTTTCCACCTCATTAACAATTTGTTCGTAGTGGAGGGCAGGAAAACCAGAACCTCATCACCAACACTAAAATGATCGATGCTTCGACTTTCTATCATGGTAATGTTTCTGAATCCGTCTGGACTTATCAACTGAATCGTGAGCAAGAGAAGCCATTTCTGCAATGGTATTACGCAGGTTGAAAACAGTCACAGACTGTTCTTGCCTCCTGCGAGCTCTCTTATTCAGTCCATGAGTCTGCCAAAAAATCAAGGGGCCCCCGTGGCCGACGCCCAAAGAGCAGTTCAAAGGGACAAAATCCTGTCGATTCATTCGGCATTTCACAAGAAAACAAAAGCGCAGGAATGTAACGATGCCAAAGTCTTGGCTGGTCCTGAATGAGCTTCCTGAGCATTGGCTTCAAATTTCCATGAAACCTTTCCACCAATCCATTCGATTGAGCGTGGTATGGAGACGAGTGGACACCTTTGATAGAAAGCAGATGAAGGATTCAGAAAACATTTCAGATGTGAACTGGGATCCGTTATCAGACAAGTTCTTTTTGGAAACCCCAACCGACAGAAAACGGAAAAAAGTGCCTCTGCTACGGAACACGAGTCCACTTTCTTCAACGGAATGGCCTCTGGAAAGCGTGTTGCCACATCAACTAGAGTCAACAGGTACCTGTGTTTTTCCTCAGAAGGTGGAGAGAAAGGATCTACAATGTCCACAGCGACTCTAGAGAAAGGTTCCTCAATCCTTGGCATGTTTTCCAAGGGCACATCTGGAGTTCGACCTTTCGCTGCACATTTCTGACAGACAGTGCAGGTTTGACAATAATGTCTCACATCTCGAGTGACGCCTGGCCACCAGAACCGATTTTGCACCCTGCCTAGTGTCTTCCGGACCCCACAATGACCTGCCAGTACTCCATCATGAGCTGTAAAGAGTACTCTCTGCCTGAGAGAAGCAGGTACCACCACCTGATTAACCTGGAGCAAATCGTTGGAAAATCGACGGAAAAGAATGCCATTTTGACGGAAAAAAGAAAACGAACCTTTTCCTGCTTGACAGACGAACCCAGCGGTCTAATTCTCTAATGCACTGAAGAGAATCATCTGAATTCTGCAGCTCTCTCAGTTCTGATGGGTCAACGTGAAGATCTTGAAATGGAATATGAAGCGTTGTGGGAGAGCTGGCGTCGGTTTTTGTCTGAGCCCGTGTCATGACAGCAGCAGCTTGGGAATCAACGTTGCCAAGTACAAGACCAGGAATGGGAGACACTCCTTCTACGTTTCCCAAAATAAGATCGGCTATTGGGTCATCTATGACGCAGCACAAAAGCTTTCCACTAAAGAAGGGCGATTCCACTTCTACCTGCGCTAAAGAAAAACCTCTACATTTCCTCCAAAGGAGACAACCTTCTGTGTGCGACCCATACTGATCAGAACGTACCAACGCTTTTCTGACACCAGCAGTAGTAGCTCCTGTGTCACGCAGTATAGACACCTGAAACCCATTGACCAAACCTTCCACGACTGGTAGAGATCCTGCAGTAGAACCTGAACAAAGAACTTCTTTCTTCAAAGCTGGCTCATCCACGAAACCAACAGCAGAAACCTTTGAAGGAGAGTTAGACAGGGATTGTCTACCTCCTGAAAAAGTGGCACTTTTGTCCTTTGCAGTGCGCTTAAGATACGTAGGGCATTCCTTTTTAAAATGACCTGTACCATTACACTCAAAACAAACGGCAGTTCTGTCTCTGTCTTGTTGATAAGAGCCACCTGTATTCAGAATGCGACCTTTTTGTCCACCCCTACGAGATGAGCGGCGAAGGTTCCTGGTAAATTGCGAGCCCCTTGAATTAGTGAAAAAGGAGCCAGGTTGGCTTGTATAAGGCTTGTCATACACAGGTTCAGCTGCAAGACCAAAGTCCACTCTGGCTGTTCGAGCGAAGCTTTTGTTTGGGTGTGCTAATCTATAATGTTCAGCAGTTGTAACCATGGATTGACTGTCCTTCAAAACCCTCTTTCAAAAATATAGATAGATCCTTGCTGACACTCGGTAGAAACTGTTCAGACAAAATCAGGTCACGAAGAGCAGCATATGATTTTCAATATGTGATAAATCTACCCATCTATCAAAAAGATGTGTCAGACGAATGAAAAACGCAGGAATGATTCATCATTTTCAGGGCGGCATGAGCGGAACTTTTCCCTGAACCCATCTTTTGAACACTGAAATTTTGTAAGAAGAGCATCCTTCAGTTCAACATAGTCTACCAATCCTGTAGTACAAATGGAATGGTATAAGCTAAGCGCGCTTCCCTGGAGATGTGCACCCAAAAGCATTGCCCATTCATGTTCCTTCCAGTTTAGATTTGAGCATAGGTTTCAAAGCGAAAAATGAAAGAAACTATGTCATCTTTATTTTCATTAAAAATGGGAAGCTTAGGATATCTTGAAGCGCCACCCCTTTGACAGTAGGTGAATACCGCTCTTCCGTGGTTTCTTTCACAAGGTTTGACTCGACGTTCTGAGTTTCTAATCTGATTCGTTCCCGTTCTAATTCTAGTTGCTTTTCTTTAGTTTACTTTCTCTCTCTTGAGCTTGACTTTCTCTCTCTTCTCTCAGAGTTTGAGCTTCTCTTTCTCTCTCTTCTCTCAGAGTTTGAGCTTCACTTTCTCTCTCTTCTCTCAGAGTTTTAGCTTCTCTTTCTCTCTTTCTCTCAGAGTTCGAGCTTCTCTTTCCTCTTTCTGAAGCTCCAATTCTTTTTGTTTCATCTCGCGCACTTTTTGGCGCTCATTTCTTTCCAAAGCATCTCAATATATTTGGTTAAAGCATCACCTTCAAGTCCAAGTGCCTGTGCCTGTCTCATAAGGCGATTAAATGTTTCATCATCCATATTCACTTTTCACAATAGAAAAATTATGAAATATAGGTATATTCTTTCACAAATACAATGTAAGAAGAGAAAAATACAGAAAAAAATTACACAAGCCTAAGATATGGAAACGGACAAAAACGAACAGAGATACAGACAAACAAGCTATAGGGTGTGGCTCATACTACTGACATACAGAAAGTCTACAGAATGACAGACAAGTCAGTAAGATGAGCAATAGAATATCACTTAGACAGGAAAAATGTTTTTTTTTTTTTTGTTTTTTTTTCACAGAAAGGGAAAGATCCTAAAGTCCTCGGTACCCCAGAAACTTGTTATGTACAATGGGGCACCCCCACAAAACCGGAGGTGGGAAAACAAAACAAAAAAAAAACAACTTGATCAAAAATTTTTTTCAAATGGAAGTATTTCAAAGCGAACCCTCTGAAACAGGCAAAGTGTTTTATACCGGAAAAAACAACAACTATAATCCTAACCCAGGGAAAAAAGAAAGGGGTCACCACTGTAAAGAAAGTCCCAGATAGACAGAATAAAGATTATGTATTCATGCTTGTATGTGTGCCTGCTATCTGTACTCTCTGTCACTCCAAATCAGACAAACGCGTTCTCCCACTGGAAAAGGAAACTAAGGTTGAAAACTTGTTAAGCCACACCCTTTTATAATAAAAGAAATAAGTTTTCTTTGCTGTTATGGCCTGGGTATGGACAGAGGAGGGAAAGAAGATTAACTTCACCACCCTGGCGAAGACACCGTTTTTTGTTTGTTCCTGCTGCACCTCACTCCAGGCAGCTCTGGCAGTAGCTCTCGGCGTTCCTCGACTGTCTGACATTTCCTCCCAGTTCCTGGAAGAAATTACGCCCGTAACCTGTCGCAACTTGACAGTTTGTCTGTGCCCATTTCCTGGCACCAATACCCCGTGCTCAGTCCCTGGCACTGGAAGCCTGCACAGTGACAGTTTTAATACGTGTTCCTCCTCTCTCCTTTAGTGTCAATGGCCATGAACCCTTTCGTCTTTTACAAACCTCCCCTTCTTCCCCAAAGTCCATCCACAGGCCATGAAAATTATTCCTATCATCCTAAGCAGACAAACACAACAACATAGACACCATACCTTTACATGAAACTCTATCCAAGAAAAGATTCAATTCACTACCCTTGTCATGAACAGTAAAAGCACAATTCCACTTTGTCACCCTCATCAATACCATTTAACAAGAAAGGATTTCCTTTTACTACCCTCATCATAACCATTTCCTTTACATCCCCTTTCTTGCAATATCAACCACAATGATTTCAAATAAATTTGCATTTATAGTTTCACACAATTTATAGACACAAACATACACTTCTGTAAAACAACTGATTGTCTTATTAACTATACATCATCCTCAAACATCACAATAGCATATCATTTTTCGAGAGACCATACATTGATTGCGTTCTGTGTGTGTGTGTGTGTGTGTGTGTGTGTGTGTGTGTGTGTGTGTGTGTGTGTGTGTGTGATGTGTGTGTGCGCGTGTGCGTGTGCGTGTGTGTGGTATTATCCATCAGCAAAATATTCCTCATTCAACATCTAAGTAAAACTATTGAATGAAGGAACAAACATCATTCATCTTAAACTCACTGTTAATTTCAAACTGAATACATCACATTCACGACATAAAATACCTCATCCCGTTATAAAACGACTGTTGACTTGGGTTGGAATTCTGCAACAACATATCTAAAGATTGTTTAGTTTTCAATACATGAATCATGCTAAACCTGCTATCCCCCTATGTCCATAAGCTTAACCAATACATACCTTTACAAGGCAAAAGACATGTAAACTGTGACAGCTAAAACTTCAGCCCGCAACTTCCCAACAGGTGAGCGATTTCGTTCACGCAAACTGCGCACGCACAACCTCGCTACTAGGTGTCTTATTTCTTTTGGCCCCAGCTCTAAATTGTCTGGGACAAAACGCCTTTTGTTACAGGGTTAAATTAAGGGGTGTGTGAACATGTAAAGCACAGTAACTATAAACGGTTATAATGCAATGCGGATCAAAAAGCAGTTGTTGTCACATGTTTAAAAAGAGACAATTTCTCTTAATGTAGAGGCTTTGTACAGAAGCAATAAAACTGTTTGACGACTTCAGCAGACCTGGATGACAGAAGTAGAGTTAAGTTTCCAAACGGAGTGACTGAGGTGGAAAACGAAGCAACATTTAGAAAGAGAGGGGTTAGTTACCGCCAAGGACATAGACAAACAAGGTACAGGACAAGACACAATGCATTCGACCTCTTGGGTCTTCTTCAGTCAAAAACAAGTAACATAAACGGAGAGCGAGAAACCACTTATCTGGTCATGTTGGGAGCAAACCGGTAAAATGGCCGCCAGACGGAAACGAGGGAATCATGGGAGAGGAAGAAGTGGGGAGGGGGTGTGAAACAATGGGGTTTGTAGCTTGTTTTGTAGAATAGTTTAATATCTTAGTGATGGCAGTGGTTATGGTGGATTGAAATAGTGCTCAGTGGGGTGGGTGGGGGTAAAAAAACAACTCATAATAATAAATGAATAAACAGATAAATAAATGAATAAAATAAAATCAAATAAGTAAATTAATGAATAAAGAATATAAATATATAAATGAATGAATAAATAGATGTATTTCTGTTTCCTCGGATTAGAGGACAAACCACATCACAAATCATTAACGTTTGATATCGTAAAGAATGGCAAGCTAATTTACATATTCCTTATCTATAAGTAGCTGTTTGCATGCTTTAAATGCCGATCTACATCATGTTCAAGCAAGTTTTCAAGTGATTAGTATATGAGAAATTTCTATAAAAATACAAATGAGAAGAGAGAGAGAGAGAGAGAGAGAGAGAGAGAGAGAGAGTTCAAATCGATTGGCTTTACCGATTTAACAGCGTTTGTACTTTGCTTTAATCATTCATTCATTCATTCATTCATTCATTCACTTCATTCATTCATTCATTCATTCATTCATTCATTCTTCATTCATTCTTCATTCATTCATTCATTCATCATTCATTCTTCATTCATTCGTATATTCTGCTATTGATTAGTTCAGGATTCATTAATTAATTCATTTGTTCCATCCTTCTTTCTTTCCTCCTTCCCTTCTTCCTCCCTCCCTTCTTCCTTACTTCCTTTATTAATGATTAACTCATTCGTTCAACGATTGATTAATTCATCGATTTGTTCATTTATTTATTTGTTCTACCTACAGCTGTTCCAGCATAGCCAGTCTCCACATGGGAAATAATACAAAGTTGAGAATGCCGTTTTGGTTTATTTCATTGCAGTTCTTTGGATTAGATAGATGCTGCTGTGGCGAAACACTTCCTACGCCTGTGGGCGTGAGACAAGCAGAACAAACATGGACGCTTTCCTGATAAGAATTCCAGACTTGTCCATGTTGTCTAAGATGATAACTGAACACAGTAACAAAACAAAAAGAAGAGAAAAATAAGAAAAGACCTGTGCAGCTTTCTAATCTTCAACATGTCTCTCAGCGCATACACGCCAGCCGAAACAAAACATTGTCTCGCAGGGACAAAGGCCAGCTGTGACACATAGTGTCTCTGGGTGCATGAAAGCCAGCTAAGAGGAATATTGTCTATCAGTGCATGATGGCCAGACAGAACACATGTTGTCTCTAGGCGCATGATGGCCAGACGAAACACATTTTGTGTCTCTACAACGCACAATGGCAGGCCAAAAAAAAAAAAAATCTTATCGTCTTTAGGCGCATGAAGGCCAGCCACACTTGCACTGCCTCTTAGTAGATGAAGACCAGCTTAAAAACAAACGAAGAAAGAAACGAACAAAGATTGTCTCTCAACTCAAGAAGGCCAACCAGAACACATAATTTGTTGCTTTTTTGCTGTTTATTTATGTGTTTATCTATTTACTCATTATTCATTCATTTACATATTTATCTATTTTATTCATTTGTGTATTACTTAATCATTATTTATTGTTTGTTCTTTCATCCATACATTTTCATTTGTTCATTCATTCATTCATTCTCTCTCTCTCTCTCTCTCTCTCTCTCTCTCTCTCTCTCTCTCTCCTCTCCCCCCCCTCTCTCTCTCTTTCTTTCTTTCTCTCTCGTTTAGTATCCTGTTTCAAACAAAACTGGCATTCCAAGATGGAAACGGGTTCAAAGTACTCTCGGTTTCATTAATTTAAGAGTATTTTACAGCCAGTAACATTCTTAAATTATAGTTACCAACAAATGCCATAGGATCTCACTGTTAGATTCAGAAGTAGAACTCTAGGTCTGAGAGCCAACAAGAAGTGATTTGATTTGGAAAGTACTGTAGAAGGTTTTTGCATGATGTGTGAACAAAGTGAGAGAAGATGAAGAACATTTAGTATTTGATTGTAATGAATATGCATACATCAGGTCGAAGTCTCAGCTATTCGAGATAATAATTGAAAACGTTATAATTTACATGATTTGTTATCCACTGATGATGCTAATGTTATACGTTTACTCGCAAAGTGTGTCGCAGAAGCTGTAAGCCCTAGGAAAAAAAATCTTGATCTCACTGACTTTTGTAACGTGTCTGATACTGATACTGTTTGAGGATCATTTCCGTTTCATATATTTCTCCTCCTCCTCCTCCTCCTCTTCTTCTTCTTCTCTTCTTCTTCTTCTATCTTCTTCTTCTCATTCTTCTTCTTTCTTCTTCTTCTTCTTTTCATTCTTCTTCTTCTTCTTCTTC
>JAFLJL010002539.1:0-25563 GCA_018398815.1 Conus ventricosus | reverse complement strand
ACTAAACCCGCTCAAAGAGAATGACCTTGTGGTGTGCATGGAAAGTATATTGACACTTTGTTGCAAATGCAGTTTTTTTTTTCTCTCCCCCCATTTTTGGAAGTATTTTGACGCCGAGATTGAACTTGACCGTTTTCTTGCCGTGAGTCCATTGACCTTTTAGTTGACTGTGGTTGTACAGTGGTGGTATACTCTGTGATGGATTGTACTGTGCTGGTATACTGTGTGGTTGTACAGTGGTGGTATACTTTGTGATGGATTGTACTGTGGTGGTATACTGTGTGGTTGTACAGCTGTTGTTTACCAGAGGTATAATGTGGTTGGGGTCAACATCGACTTTTGGAGCGGTATGCAGGTGTTATGCATTATATATTGTTACTTTACGGTGCGTTGTTTGAATTTTTTTTTTCTTTTTTAGTTGAGTTTGATGTAATTGTGGGTGGTATGCAAGTATTATACATCATATAGACTGTTACTTTTAGGTGCATTGTTTGGATTACTTTTTTTTTTTTTTTAGATTTTAGTAGAGTTTCTTGTAACTGTATGCACATACATAAAAAGTGTGCTTTGATTTAAATATTTGAAGATACTTCTTCATCCTTTTTGCCATTCCCGTTTTAATCTCTTTCAACCCATGAAGAGATTGATTTTTTGATTGGATTTTAATGCAAGTTTGCCTGTTGAGGTATTAGTATGTCCCATTGCTGCCCTTTTGCCTAACATCCAGTTAGTCTGAAATCCTTTCAAGTACTTAAGGGTGTATGTGTGCGAGTGTGTGCATGTGTGTGAGCATGCACACGCAAGTGTGCAGATCATGTGTCTGTGTGTGTATATGTGTGTGTGTGTGTCCTTCATTAACGTCTATCCACTATTCGTGATATTAGACCAAAAAAAAAAAAAAAAAAAAAAAAGTGAATGTGTACGGAAGTAATTGCGAGCGTGCACATAATGTGTGTATGTGTATATGTATGGGTGCGCGTGCACGCGAGTGTGTGTGTGTGTGTGTGTGTGTGTGTGTGTGTGTGTGTGTGTGTGTGTGTGTGTGTGCCTGTGTGTGTGAGTGAGAGAGTTATGGATGTGTAAGTGTGTGAATATCTTTACACAAGTCATAAGAGAAGATTAACATGAAACAAAATACTTATAACCAACAACTAACTAATCAATTAAAATCAAAACGGATGACAGTATTAAAGAAAAAAGAAAAACAAACAAACAAAACAAAACAAAAATCCTTTGCTCCCCCCCCCCCTCCCCCCGACCATTTTATCCACCCCACCCACCCTCCTTCCTTTCTTATCCCCCGCAAATAAAGTTAATAAAGAATATTATAAGTATTTTCCAATAGGGGTGCGTTCTAAGTGTACAAAGAATTCGTACGTTAAAGCTGGTGACTGAAAAATGGCCTGCACAGTATTTTGCTTCAATACTGGAATGATTTTTTTCATATCATTGCATGAAACAATATGAACTGGAGTAATCTTGTTTCCACATACGCAAACTATGTTCTTTACATATTTGTTTTAAATGCATTAAGTTTCCACCTGTGCATTAATGAGAGTAATTTTCTATTAAGATTAAAATTTCTCTTGATTCTTTTAATATCAAACTGTTCTTTATATACGTGATCTACCATACTATATTCAAAAGCTTTCCAGATATGCGACTTAACCAAGTTACACTGTTCATGTACTGATAAGGGGAAATCAAACAGTTCTGAATCAAAACTATTATTGGCTCCACGTTTAGCTGCCCTGTCTACTTTTTCATTATAATGAAAAGAACAATGTGAAGGAATCCAACAAAAAGCTACATGGGTTCCTCTTGCAATTAACATGTGTATCTTACAACTATCTCTATGATCATTTCAGGTCTTGTGTGCAGTTGAAAAACTTTTAATGCCTGAAGAGCTGATTTAGAATCAACACAGAACAGAATTTGAAATATTGTTTTTGGAAAGTTTAAAAGGTAATTTAAAGCCAGGAGTATCGCTGTTAATTCTGCTGTAAATATCGATTTGTTAATTCCGATATAAAATGATTTCTCTACTCTTAAGTCTGGTATTAAGAATGCACAACCTGCTTGTTTATCAATGCACGAACCGTCTGTGTATATTTTCAAATAATTTGAATAGTTCTTTTCAACATGGCATTTGATATAGCTTGCTAACATGTTTATGTTTTCATCTTTTTTCATATTGGTATGTTCAATATCAAAATGTGCTTTATTAAGCTCCCATGGTGGTATAGGAGAAAATAACGGTCTAATGGATTAGAGCATCATTATCGATTGAAACTCCGGAATCAGTAATACTTTTTTTTTGAGAAGCTATAGATTTGGCTCTTTTAGGAAAATCAATATCTGACCTCATTTTTATTTCAGATCTAATGTTCGTTTTATTAGTTGTACTCTTGATAACAAATTTACAACACGCTAACTCTCTGTATTCATCTAAGGGAAGCATCTGCGCTTCATAATACGTACGAGAAGATGATGCATGCACCGGAAGGCCAAGTGCTAATTTCAATGCCTTGCATTCAATACTTTCAAGCTTTTCAATAGGTATTTGGGAGCGCTAAAGATTACTTCTTGGGCATATGTTATTTTCGACCTCATTAAAGATTTACATAGAGTTATCAATGTAGCTGAACTCTGTCCCCATTTTTCTTTAGAGATAATTTTAAGGAAATTTAATATTTTCCTCGCCTTTGTTAATAAGTATTCAATATGAGCGTTCCATGATAGTTTAGATGTAAAATGGACTCCTAGGAATTTAACTTCTGTCACTATTTAAGAGGTGTTTCGCCCAATGTAAAAACAGGCAGTTTTTTCTGGATTATTACCTCTATTGAAAAGAATTATATTTGTTTTTTCAATAGATAATTTTAATCCATTTAATCTTCATGTATTCCGCCATCCTATTTAGTTCGTTTTGATAGATCTTTCTGATGAAATTTATATCACGCTGTGGAGTTTTCTTTTTAAGAGTTACTTCCATCCACATGCAAATGTCGTCTGCATATTGAACGAGAACTACCTTTTTAGATAACTTATTTGGCAAATCATACAATAGCAATGAGAAAAGAAGCGGGGCTAACACTGACCCTTGGGGATTCCCATTGACAAAGTTCTACTGGTGGAATATGTTTTTCCTACTCTTGTTTGTATTACCCTATCTTTCAGAAAGCACTTAACATAATTGTATACATTTCCTGATAGTCCAATATTTTTAAGTTTGTTTAACAGCTGTGAATGCCACACTTGATCGTAAGCCTTGGTTATGTCAAAAAATGTAGCCAGGACACATTTACGTCTTGCAAATTGTTTCTTTATATTTGTTGATAATTTCACTAATATTTCTGTAGTAGATCTCCCTTTACGAAAGCCAGCTTGATTAATAGGAATGATGTCATTTTTTTCACAGTAATGTGCTAGTCTATTCAAAACAATTCTTTCTGATAGTTTACAGACATGTGATGTTAATGCTATGGTCTGTAATTTTTAGGATCACTAGAAGACTTTCCTTGTTTATGAACTGGGACAAACAATTGTCTGTTTCCATATTTTGGGCAAGTCGCTACTATTCCAGCAAGTACTTAGCAGAGCATGAAGAAAAACTACAAGATTTTCAGGTAAATTCTTTAGCATCTGATTAGATATTGCATCTAAACCAACCGATGACTTCCTCATTGGAATGGCTCTAATGGCTTCTTTTACTTCATGTACAGTTTATAGGAGCATTAATGTTAATGCTATTATCTGGTGGTGGATCATCATATGTTATATTACTTTCTTCTTTTTCTCTGTAAGTTCGGTCAGTGTTTGTTAGACCCTCAGGACGGCTGACATCAGCGAATAAGTTTACAAAAACTTCTGCTTTCTCTTTAGCAGTGGGTAGATTGTTATCTATTTGTATGGGATACTGTGGTGATGTCAATCCATTTTTCATAGCTTTCAGTTCTTCCCATACTTTTCCCATATCCTTACAATGTTTTACTTCAGAGTTACAGAAATCACTCCAATGTTTCAATTTTGCATATTCTATAGCATCATCACTTTCTTTACCCGTCTTTTTCATTTTTTCATGATTACTTGCTGATCTTTTTTTACAATATATCTTAAATCTTTCTTTTTTCATTGTTATTTGCGCGTTCACATTCCTTGTTCCACCACACATTCCATTGTGTTTTTTAGATTTTGTGTTTTTTATTTTTGGGATCGATTTATCTGCTGCTGTTAGGATAAATTTACAGAATTTATCATACTGATCGTCTATATTTTCTTCAGTAGAATAATCTAAATCTATGTTTTTAAGGATGTCTTTGAAGAGTGACCAATCTGCACACTTGTAATTATACTTTGGGATAACATCTACTGTGTTTTCTTCTTCTTCTGCTATGTTATTTAAAGATATTATGACTGGATATGATCTGATCCTAAAGAGTCATCTCCCGTTTCCCACACTGTGTTGACTACCAATGATGGAGATACAAAAGTTAAATCAATGGCTGAGGGATTATGGTTAGATATATCTGGAATACGAGTTATATTTCCATTATTCAGTATGTAAAGAATAGAATCCGCTATGTTATCTAACAAACGGTTATTAGAAATATAGGAACAACTCTTATCCAGAAAGGGGCATGTGCATTAAAATCACCCCAATAACCCACTTATCCGTTTGATCTTGGAACCCTTTCAACCATTCAGTGTTCTTATTATCAGGACCTTTTGGAAGATAAATTGAAGCAACATTAAGAATCAAGGATGAAGTGAACTTAACCATAGCTGCACAGCATGACACAGAGGAAATGTTATACACTGGTGGAGTTCTTTCACAACAGTCCAGGTCTTCACGCACATAAATGGCTGTTTGCACTCTGTCTCCACATTGTTCGTAAACCGGAGGGTGGTAAAATCCAGGTAGATTTGGTAATTTATCACAGCTCACATTTAAGGATTGTAGTAATAAAACATGAACTTATTTGTTACTAGATATGATTTAAGTACGCTAGAGTTTTCGTTATAGAACGACAATTCCATTGTAGAAATGTAATGTTTGGCTTTTTATGTGCTTTCATTTATATATCACAATAATTTATATCATTTAGACATTAACCATCTTAGATATGACTATAGATGAAAACAGAAAATCTTGATGATCGACTGTAAACAGCTGAGAGTCAAAGTACGACCAGTTTAGTAGAACCAAGGACGTGGAAAAGGCGGAGGAAGAAAACCTTGGCAACTGTAACGAAAGGCTGCAGGTCTCCTCCGTGGCTTTTCCCAAAACATTCCATGCAGGTGTTTGCCCAGGGTCCTCGCGATGGTGCTCGCTCCTCTGGTCATGGGGTGAACGTCGTCAGCTGTCAGGACTCTTCTGTCTTCCATCCTCAACTCGTTAAAGGAGACGAAAGTAATGTCGTTTTCTGCCTGTAGTTTCTGTCTTGTCATTGCGTTGAACAGATCTTTCTTAATGTCTAGTGTTTTATTTTTGACAGGAGCCACTTGACTTACTACGATCTTGGCTTTGGGAAATTGACCTTTGGCCTACTTGACGCATTTCTGTATTTCCATACTGCATTTCTCCGGATCTTTCCCCTTCAAATCGTTCACTCCTACATGCAGACCAACATGTGTGTGTGCGTGTGCGTGTGTGTGTGCATGCATGCTCACATGCATATGCCCATAACACTCAGTTATATGCCTGTGTGCATGAAAATAGTACTCCGCATAGAATTGTGATATTCAGCTTACTTTGAAATTCTAAACCACATTCGAAAGAGGACCAGTTTCAGCTTAGCTCAGTAGTGCAATGTAAATGCATTTTGCATTTCTCAGAATCATCGTCCCTCCTTCTCCACCTCTTTCTTCTTCCTACCCTGCTTTACTTTCTCAATCCTCCTTTTTATAAACAGACATATTAAGGAACCATTGCAGTATTTCTTCTTCCTTGGTGTAAATTATGAATGTTTACACTGGGTATGTTACGGAGTCATGAATTGCTTTTAAAATTGAATAGAAACTTTTGCCGTGTAGGGTTGTTTTAGTGGGACAGAGAGCTCTGTACAATCATATACACCCATCAAAATGAAATAAGATTGAATGTTGTGTACTGTTGTTCTACACTTTCAGGGACAGACAATGATGCGTTCATGTCATGATTGTATACACATTTTCTACTTTTGGACAATTGGTGCATTCCGTGTCATGTACCACTCTCAGTGAAACATACTCTTTAGATTGTTGGGACTTGTACGATATGAGACATAAACACTTTACAGCAGAGTCCATGAAAACCCTGTTCAGAGATGTCCCACCTGATGTGATCTTTGAGTTTTTGAGAGAGATTAACATTTTTTCATCTGATTTAAGATTTTACGGAAGAAAGTTTTTAACGAAGTTTCTGGTGCGTTGTTAGAAGATGTATTTAAAGAGATGTGTGAAAGTGTTTTTTTTTTGTTGTTTTGTTTTTTAAAGATGACTTGAGTTGATTTTAACGTGGTGACAGCCCTGATGTGGCCCTTTGCGGTCGGCTGGGCTATAAGCAAACATTACCTTACCTCATGTAATTTGAACTTCTACACAATCATCAAGAAGTGTGTTTGTAACTGGAATTGTAAGCAAGGAACTGGAATATATGTAGGGTGTGAATTGGGGTTAATGGTTTCTGATTTTTTTCTTTTCTTTTATGGTCAATTAAAACAATGATACTTACCAAATTTTTTTTTTCTTTTCGCATGGTGGTGCACTGCATGAGTTGACTGGCACATCTACAGACAATTAAAAATGGCTTCTTTCTTTGGCTTTCAGAGATGGTGCATGCCTGAAATACATTTTGTTCACATGTGGGAAACTGCAGAATAACAAAGTTTTCAAGTTTGGAGTTTCATCCACTGAATGGATGCGTCGCTGAGGGTATTGCTCAAGTTTCCTGACCAACACTGCAGGTGTCTGTATCTCTCAGGTCTGGTTGATGCCAGGATATAAGTAGACCATAAATTCTGTGGCGCTTCATGCCCTGTTTCATGGTGACCTCAGTTTCGATGTCCTCTCCACATCTATGGCCTTGGTTTGATTGTCGGGTCGCGAGTATCAGCAAATTCATGGGAGCTATTGTTGGATGGAAGTGGGTGGCGCCCTCAGGAGGGAGAGCTCACTCGCACCAGCTCCATGACTAAGCAGTTATTGTCGTCAGTAGGGGGCTTAGTAGGTGGTGTCCTGTGTATGTTGGATCAGAACAGGCGCCACTGAACACCACTGAAGTGACCCCGCAGCAGTGCAGTGTCTCCTCTGGGGGTTGCACTGGTGACAACTTGACATTGACTGCTCCTGTGGATTGCCAGTGCCGGGGCTGCGGCCGGCCAGGCCGCGCTGTGCTGTGGACAGGGGGTCGGAATGAGTGGCGTGGATTCAGTGCCTCTTGAGTGGCATAGACGGGACAGCGAAAAAAAATTTTGTTTTCAAGTTTGAATTATTATAGCCCAGCTGACCAGTCTTCTCAGGGCACAGTTTGAATTATTATAGCCCAGCTGACCAGTCTTCTCAGGGCACAGTTTGAATTATTATAGCCCAGCTGACCAGTCTTCTCAGGGCACAGAAGAAAAAACAAACGAATCCATGTTGTACGAGTGTGATATTTGACGGTCCCAACGGTGCTTTTATTCTCTGAAGCACACGGAGCTCCATATAAATAATAGAGTACTACAGGAATGTGCCACAGCAATGCTTTAATACTGTTATGAAAAGTTCTGCAGCTATAACACCCACAGTCCATTCAGGAGGAATCCCAAATCAGCTCAGCATGTTTCCGTTTGCAATCAGACACTTTTCATTGTAGCCATTTTCATCTCATACCATGGTTGAAGATACACAGTTATGATTTTACCATTTATTAGGAAATAGTCCTTGATTAATTAATCAGTAAAATAAAACGATGGATTTCTTCTTTTGACAAAGTGATGAAAGCATATTTTTCTTTAACAGGAAGTAATATTTCATCAATTGAGCATTGTTGTTTAAAAGAAAACGGAAAGATGAGAATTTGTACCGATCAATGTAGTGATACCATTTTGAACTTGGTATTCCAAACACCACTGAATATATTTAGACATAGGTAATATACGTGTGCACATAAATTTCTCTTGATTTCATCCACCCCAGAAAAAATATATATATAATTTGCCTGTTTTGTGCACTTTAGATCAGCAGACAAATGCTGCAGATACTTGATATGTTTTCATGAGAATTTTGAATGGAGTGATTGGAAACTCAACTTTACAGGGTGCTTGCTCCTCAGTGATCAGTTTAAGTGATTTGTACACTTGGGGAAAAAAAGAGACTGCCTGTCACTTTGGCGGAAGCAGCAGACTAGCTAAGAGGAGAGATCGACAAAGAGCCAGGTAAGAAAAAGGAGAGAGAGAGAGAGAGATTAGCTAGGAGGAGAAGAAGAGGATGAAGAAGTATGACTTAGATAGGGAGAGAGTTGAACTCTCAACTATTTGTAGGCTCGTGTATTATTGATCCTAGGGGCAAGCACCCTATACATTGGAGGTGTTACTTTGAATGAGCCCCTCGTAGCCTTGAGATGCTTCAGGAGTTCCGGGCTTTGGATTGTCTGTAGAGACAAGAGTCATAAGAAACTCTCTCCGTGGGAAAGAATGTCTGCTGTCTAGAAAAAATTTGATTTGGACAAATTAGAATTTTAATGAGATGATTGTCCTCACGGAAAGAATATATAATCTCTTGTAATTGAGGGATTGGCCTTTTGGAAAGGATGTATACTTTTTGTAATTGAAAGATTGTCCTCTCAGAAAGAATGCATCATTTTGGTGATGAAAAGAAAGGGTTTTTTCCCACCAGAAAATTTAAAGAGAATTTGGGTCTGTGAACCCAGAATGGATTCATTCTTATGTGAGGCAAATTAGTCATCTGTATGACCTGAAAAGAAGTTTATAAAATGGGTGAATGAATGAGGTCAGTGTGACCTAGACATTTCTGCGGTAACAGTGTTAACACTCTGTATAAAAGGGAAAAAAAATGTTATGTTGTGATGTTTTGTTGAATAACATATTGTGAAAGAAAAAAAGAGGAATTACTGAAACAGCCTCATGCCAAAAATAAGTGAGGTGCGAATAGAATGAAAATGTTTTTTTGTGTTTTTTTTTACCAGGAGAGAAATTCAACATCGTATTCTAGTCTGTAATATTGAAGGAAAGGAGTACGATGTGTTGTTGCTTGCGGGGCACATGATTATCTCTGTATACATGTGAGTATGTGCATGGGCACTGTCATGTGACATTCCAAGTAATATTCGTATTCAATGTCTATGACTGACCATTTATAACAGAAGTGGAGCTTGTAAATGGAGAAACACAACAGTAACATAAACAAGACTACAAAAAGAATGTACGCTTCAAACTTAAACCGAAAAAGATCCACCATTTTAAAATTCAGATCCAAGAACTTCAATACTGGACATGATAAAATTTGGAGTACACAACGGAATTATGATGAAAAGGCACTTAGAAGATAAGTGGTGAAGGTTGAGAATATACCACTCTGCATATATTATTTATTATATTGGGTATTTATATAGCGCCTATCCTCGGTCACAGACCAAGCTCGAAGCACTTTACAATAAACACTACCTCACTCACTCAACGGGCTGCCTACCCAGGTAGAGCGGCCGAAGAGCAGCCTACTGGCGGTCATTCAGTCGTTTCCCGTACCATTCAAATATCAGTCACTCATTTTCATTTATCTCATTTATTCCTCCAGTTTCTCACATAGGATGCATACGATGTTTTTTATTATACGTGTCCTCCATTCCCACCGGCACACGACAACAGCAAGTGACAACTTCTGTGGCCCGGCAAGAAACACCAGGTGGCTATCTTCATTTTACATCAATTTTGCCAGGGCAGCGGGGAACCCCCTGCTCTTTTCATATATGACTCAAGTGCCATTATATACGAAAGCTTAACTCGTGGAGTCTGCTTTGTCAAATGTTGTGTTCCTCATTTTAAACCTTTGTTTCTCTGGAACATGTTTACGCTGTTTACAGTCACTTCACCCTAAAAATTCCCTCCATTAAAAAATTTTTTTGTTTTTTTTTTTACATGTCTGTTTACATTTCATGATGTGCCTCCCAATCTCCCAGTCAAATTTTCTCCCTTTAATAAAACTTGTTTTTCAGCAGCAGGTTTGTACATGTCTGTCTGCTCTTGATAGAAAAAAAAAATCAACCCACAGAGATAGAACGCCCATGTTCTCTTCCCCCAACCATATGCATCTCCTCTGACAATGCCTTGCTGTCTGGGCTGATGAACACGGCTTCCCTGTCTTGACAGGTCATAAATCAGACCTAAACTGTCGGGATTTACCTTCAGCCCTTCGTCTTCTCTCATTCCAAATTTGTACCTCCACCTAGTTTATGTCTTTTGACTGGTTGGTGTGTCTGTGTGGGATGGTTTGTCTGTGTGGTAAAACAAGAACTATGCAAAACTGTTGAATGATTTTAGCAAGACTTGGGGGAAAGATAGAATAAAGTCACATGATGAAATTCTGGTGCATATTTAGTTCAAAGGGAGATTCAGAAAATGATGAGAAAAGATTACGCAAAAACTTTGGAACCAATTTAAAGAAAACTCAGTGAAAGATGGGCTGGCCCTAGAATGAACCCATATAATTTGGTTGCACATTTTGGATCAAAGGGCTTATTATTCAGCAAAATCATGCTTTAAAACTACTGGAACCAATTGTAACAGAATTTGGATAAATGCCTTGCAGCTCGAGAATGAATCAAATAACTCATGCAGATCAAGAGGAAGGACAATCCAGGATGTAGCTGACCTTTGCGAGGTCGCATTCCCCTTTGCCCCTACTAGGTGGATCCCCCCCCCCCCCCCCCCCCCCCCCCCCAAAAAAAAAAATAAATGTTGGTGAAAGACTAGTGATAACATAGCACGGTGACATTTCAAACCACAGAATAGTCATGTCAACACAGAATGTATATGTCAGTGACATAGCCTCACATCAAGGCATGTGACGCTCCATCACATTAGTTAGGATATGAATCATTTCCCCATGCTACTACTAAAAAGGAAGAATATTCATGTGGCTTGAGGGAGTGTAGCGGGCGCCCCCAAAATAATGGTGAGAATGACTCATTGAAGAAAGAAGGGTGGTCATTGGGTGAAAGTGCCCACTGAGAAAATAGTTTAATAAGGCTGGTAAGGTGCTGGTCATGTGTTTTGAACACTGAGTATGCACTCACTAGGAGGAGGGAGGAAAGAATCATTTTTTAGCCCAGCAGAGGGCCTAGAGACTAAAACCTGTCAGGACGTGGTCCTCACTGCTGACCAGTCATTACCAGGTGAGCCATAGATAGTTGGGAAAGCTACAGGGAAAAACTTAAAGAAAAGAGAAAAAAAAATTCAAAATTTAAAAATTGGGAAGCAGGTTACTTACACGAACCTTTTTCGTGTTTCAGCCTTCACCCTTCGCCCTTAAACCTTTCACCCGGGGAGGGGGTTAAAGATGGCCATGGTGTGGGGGAACACACCGGTAGTTCAGCCCGGCAATTAAAACGACTCCAGGGAGAGGAGTTGGAACTCGTCAATTTTTCCAGAGACAGGAGAAGACGAGGGAAGGGAGTGGGAACTCATCACTCCAGTGACAGGAGAAGCGAGGGAGAGAAGCCGGAACTCATATCTCCAGTGACGGGAAATTCAAGGGGGCGATACACTGTCTCAGAGAGACGGAATCAGGGAGGTATGGGCAAGTCCAAATTCTGATGCAGGTATAGCATCAAGGAGTGAAAGAATTATTTATCTCCTGGTCTGGATCTTAGGCCAATGTTGTTTGAAGGCCATGACTTTATAAAAAACTTGGATCACTTAGTTTATCTCTCAGTGTAAAGAGAGATACATATATAAAATCTGTTTACAAATTGTTTGATGTGATTTAGTAAAGTGTTTTTCCCTGAAGGAGAGGGGAGAAGAAAAAACATTCGGTAGTGCGCCTTTTGGTTGATTGGAAAGATTGCGTGTGCGTATGGAGTAAATGCTGTCATGAATGCGGTGTGCAAAAAGTGACAGTGTGACAGTGGTGACCCCGACGTAGCTGCCTTTTTTGTTCCCCGGGGAAAAAAAAAAGAAGAAAGATTTCTATTTGTACCTTCAGGGGAAGGATTTCTGTTTGTCCCTCGGGTTTGGGAAAAAAAAAGGAAGATATATTTTCATTAAAAAAAAAGTTTTGATTTGTACCCTCAAGGGTTTGAGGGAAGGAAAAAAAGAGAAAGATTTCTATTTGTGCCCTTGGGGCCTGAGAAAAAAAGATTTTGATTTGCACCCTCAAGGGTTTGGGGGAAGGGAAAAAGAGGAAGATTTGTATTATACCCTCGGGGCCTGGAAAAAAAAAATTTCTATTTGTACCCTCAAGGGTTTGAGGGAAGAAAAAAAAAGAAAAGAAAGTTTAATTGTTTACTGTGTATTTGCATTTTTTTTTTTCTGTTTTACGTGTGCGAGTGAGGACTTCTCTCTTATTTCTGACTCTGAGTTTTGCTAGTGGTTTTTTTTGTTTGTAAGTTCCTAATTTTTTTCCCGATCGGTGAGCCCCACCGCTTTTCGCTACCTTGAGCGACTAGTTCAAGAGTGGGGCAGCCGTGTTTCCCTATTTTGTCCTTTTCCCCGATCGGTGAGCCCCACCGCTTCTCGCTACATTGAGCGATTAGTTCAAGAGTGGGAGCACCCGTGATCGCCCTTATTGTTTATTTTTGTTGTTTTTTCTTTCTCTGTCCATCGTTTCATTTCGAGTAGTCCCCTTTTCCCAGATTTTGAACCGACCTTGTCTCCTTCAACAGGACAAGGTTGACAAGTGCGGGGAAAACTCCTAATAAAATTTCTATTGTTTTCTTTTGGGGGTTGTGAGATTTTCTTTGCGTTTGGGTGAATGTACATTTATTGATTGATTGTTTAGTATTTTGGTATCATTGCTGTAGTGTTGTGTATACTGTGCATGATTTTTTTCCCGTCTCCAGTTTCACGGGAGACAGTGACCACTAGGTTGCTATCTGAGGGCTTCTTTTGCTTTTCTGATTTCGTCTCACTGTTCCGGTCCTGTGTATCCTTTCATTTCCTTTTCACCCCTTTTTTAAAAAACCTCTTAAACCTTCTCTTCAATAAGCTCCTATCTAGTTTTCTTTTCAACATTTTCATCTTTTAGGTAGGATTTCCGCTAGTTTGTGTTTTTTCCCCCTCTTTTAATTGGTTTGTGATTCCATTTGTTTTGTAAATTTATATTCATTTATGTATAAGGCGATACATTTGTTTTGAAAATTCATTTGAAATTAAGTAAGAAAGAAAGACTGACAACAAGAACTTTTAAGAACTAAAACTTTAAAAGAATTTTTTTTCAAAAAACTTTATTGTGTTTTTTTTCCTTTCTTAGGAAAAACAGATTTGCATTGAACTTCATTTTTTTTTAAATTCCAAATTGATAGTAGTTTGCAAATTACTTTTGGAAAAATTACATCCTTGGATTTGATATCTACCCTGTTTTAGTAAGCTGTTTTCTGTTTACACCGGAAATTGAATTCTGTTTTTTGTATATATTATAATTACTTTTTTTGTGAAACATAAAGCGCCATCATATATCGCCTTATTTTTATCATACTTAGAAATTTTTTTTGTGTTTATATCTGTTGACGGTTCATTATGGATGATTTTGTAAATATGTTCAAAAGCGGAGCGTTTGGGGTTTTGATGGAGAAAAACTTCCCAACTATGTGCAACAATGCATAGATGGGGCAGACAGGCTAAGAGAAAGAGAAGAAAATCAAAAAACTAGAGAGAGAAGAAAATCAAAGGAAACTAGAAAGTGAAAAAAGGAAACTAGAGTTTGAAGATAAAAGACTACAGAGGGAAGCTGAAGATAAAGAACGTCAATTTAAGTTAAGGCAGTTAAATTAGAGACCGATGCTGAAATTAGAAGATTACAGGCATCGAGAAAAACCTCCACCAGCTCCACCAGTCGTTCCGCAAGCGCGCCTCAATCAAAATGGGCATATATTCCAAAGTTCCCGCCTTTCGAGGAAAAAAGGGATGACATCGATAGTTTTCTTTTCCGTTTTGAAAGTCACGCAACGTCTTGTGGTTGGCCAAAGGAAAAGTGGACATTGTATATTGCGTCGTTGTTTAAGGGTAGCGCTTTGACACTGTACCACACACTCGGGGGCGAAACAAAATTTAACTTGGGATCAGTTGAAAGAAGAACTCCTCAAGAAATTTCAATGTTCTGCTGATCGTTTTCGCGAACGTTTCCGTTCTGTGCGCCCTGACAAAGGAGAATCGTTTCCGTCGTTTCTAATCCGTATGATCATTGTTTGGATCGATGGATCGATTTATCAAAAACGAACAAAACTTTTCAATCACTGCGAGATCTCCTTCTTAGAGAACAACTTTTCCAGAGCGTGAGCAAAGATCTGGCCACTTTTCTTAAAGAAAGGCAATTTGAAAGCGTTGAGGAAATGTGTCAGATGGCTGATCAGTATTGAAATCGCTCACCCAGATAAGGGCGTGGCTAGGAAAGGAGAATTTCCATCTTTGAGTCTCATGGTCATGTCTATCCCATCGGACAGGGAAATTACAGAAAAGGAAATCGTGGGTCATTCTTAGTCCTCAAGGATAATTTATCCTAGGAACGGACAGGGATCTTTCCGCGGTTCGAGTGACTTTCGTCAAAACAGTACTCACCGCCAGAAAAACCCCATTGCTCCTCAGCAAACTTCCGAGGTCGTGGACAACGACCCCCGCGTAGCCCTTTTTTGGGCCAGTTCGGGGACAGAACAGAAGTTCACAAAATCAGTCAGCTGCCGTTCAGACAAAGCGATTTTCTTTTGTGATGGCAAGTTTCATTTGAAAAAGAATTGCCCTTTCAAACCAAATGATCAAAATCCGCATTAGTCCACTGATTGTGAAGAAGGCCTTTTTTTGGCACCACAACAATCGGTTGATGGACTGATGTTAGAAAACGGAGCCATCAACGGATTGGCAGGCTTCGTTTTGCGAGACACTGGGTGCACCACCGCTGGTGTAAGAAAATCTTTAGTGCTTCAAAACCAGTATCACGACACTGTCCAAAAGTGTAGGTCGTTTGGAGGAAAAGATTGAAACGTTTCGCGGGCAAAAATTTCCGTCGATACACCGTACAAACTCCGGATTTCTTACCGCCTGTGTTATCGATAACCCAGTCTGCGACTTGATCTTGGGAAATTTTGCCAGGTGTCGCTACAGTACATGGTGGTGCGG
The DNA here is from genome assembly GCA_018398815.1 of Conus ventricosus. Lineage (NCBI taxonomy): Eukaryota > Metazoa > Mollusca > Gastropoda > Neogastropoda > Conidae > Conus > Conus ventricosus. The sequence continues at coordinate 10,255 of JAFLJL010002539.1, read as the reverse complement.
GAGGATCGTTCGTTCCTTGTCTTGTGATTACTAGATCAGACATCATAGAGCAGAGAAAGGTACAAAGCCGCTAAAAGTCTCAAAACTGGATGAACTCCAGATTACCCCAGATGATCTAAAAGAAATGCAGGGAAAAGACGAGACGCTGACGACAAAAACTTTCTGCTGCTAACAGACTGTCACTGACATACCAAGGACAAACAGTCAGCTGACAAAAACCAGATTTTATACAAGGTCTTTGCAGATAAAAAAGCAAAGGTACGTTCCTCAGTGTAGGGGATAAAGTCCTTGTACTACTACTGTTTGAAATACAAGCTTCGTGTTATGTGGAAGGGTCCTTTTAGTGGTCGAAAAACTTTCTGCAGTTAATTATAAGATCAAAATGGCAAACACTGAGAAGGATTCCATGTGAACATGTTGAAGAAGTATGTTGAACGTACAAATGTTGCCACAACCAGTCAGTTGAATGGATATGTCCTATGTCAGAAACTGATGTCAACATGACAGATATTAACAGTGATGTTTTGTACCCAATGTAACGTACAGGGACAAGTCAAAGGTTGTGAAATCAGCAATGAAGGAGTTTTAAACATCTACCAGTGCAGATGATGTTGTCCCCCCCCCCCCCCCCCCCCCCCCTTCCTACTCTGTCTGTCAAAGGTGAAACTATGATGATGTGGTTTTGTCGAATGATTTGTCTTCAAGTCAAACAGAACGCTCAAGAAATTTTGAAAGACTTTCAGGATGTGTTGACGGGATACCCAGGTACAGTGACTGGAAATTGAACCTCATAGTATTCATTTGACTACTGCAATACCAGTGCGAACCAGACCATACGCCCTCCCATTTGCAAAAAAGAGGTTGTCGAGAGAGAATTCAAGTAATGCTGGATTTAAAGGTCATAGAACCTTCTACATCTCCGTACAGCTTACCAGTTGTATTGGTGGCCCAAACCTGATGGCTCGGTGCGTTTCTGCATCGATTACAGGAAATTAAATAAGATCACTGTGTTCGATGCCGAGCCCATCCCAGACTTTGAAGAACTTCTGTGTCAGCTCATCAGAAGGAAATTTATTTTGTGAAAGTAGACTTGACTAAACGGATACTGGCAATTCCAATGGCTGAAGCTGACAAGGAAAAGACAGCATTTCAAACACCTTTTGGTCTTTTCCAAGGACGAAAAATGCCTTTTCGGTTTGCAAAATCCCCCAGCTTTTTTTGCTAGAATGATGCGAGCCCTGAAACCCATGAATGTGGTGCACCCAGTTTTTTGATGACATTTTGTTGGCTGCAAAGTCAGGGAGGGGACCTCCTTTCTAACTTACGAGCTTTTTTTTTCCAGACTCAGAAGTTTTGGTTTGACTGCGAGACCATCCAAAAATTCGTGCCGGTTTTAAAACTCTCGATTTTTGGGTCACACTATTTCAGTGGGAAAAATGATGCCAGAAGGAAAGAAAGTGGAAAAGATTTTATCTTTACTTAAACCCACTACAAAGAAACAGATCAGGTCACTCATCGGATTGTTGTCTTACTATAGACGATATGTACCCCACTTTGCGTTCCTGACGGCCCCTTTGACTGAACTGACGAAAGGGACGAAGAACAAAAGTATTGTGTGGTCTGATGAGTGCCAGAAGGCTTTAGAGTGTGTTCAAACACCCTCAACTCATTTCCTGTTCTGTTGTTACCCTCCCCCTCAGAAGACTTTATTTGAGAACCGATGCCAGTTCCAAAGGAAGGGAGCGGTACTGTTGCAGGAAAAAAGAGCTTTGTTACATCCCGTGCAATACGACAGTAAGAAGTTCTCAAGACACAGGAGAAATACTCCACTATTGAGAGAGAGTGCTTGGCTATTGTATGGGCATGTGAGAAGTTCGCCCGGTTCTTGACTGGAAGAAAGTTTCGGTTACAGACTGACCACAGGCCACTGACGTTCTTGCAATCGTCAAAAACTAAGACAGCAGATTATTAAGGTGGTCTTTGGCATTGCAGGAATTCCAGTTTACAATTGAACCAGTGCCTGAAACACAAAATGGCATGGCAGATTTATTGTCACGTGTATAATAATTTATGGACAAATGTAACTGTCTTCAAGGGAAAGACTATTCCTGTTTTTGTCTTCTAATGATTTCGGTGTGCTCACATTTGACATGCAATTGTTAAGTACTGACTTTTAAATCAAGTGGTAATTTATTCTTAATTTGCTTGTTTGAAGTGGACTATATGTTTTTAACAAGCAAAAACTACTTGATGTTGTTGTATTACATATCTATTCTTTGCTTTATTCTTTCGTAAACAATGGAAAAATATCATGTACTATTTTTGTCTAACTTGGGTTGTGAGGATGAATATATATGTATGTGTCATGAGCAAATAATTCTTTAGAAAGTATATACACATGTTTTGATTGTGCAGTGAGACAAACCTATTGTTTTCATTACTTCATTGTCCAAAAATGGAAAATATGTTCACTTTTCAATGGACTATATAACATTACATGTGGAAAAAACTATGTTTAAACTATGTTTATTTTGTTTACATGTCTATTGAGAAACATTTACATTTAGAAATATTCTCATTTTCATGGGGTTTTGTAACATATGATGTGAGATAAAAATCAAAGCAAAATATGTGCATCACAACTTAAATTATAATATATAAACACAATTTGTACTTTCAATTGTTAATATCCCTAGTTGTTTTATCCATGTAATTTGGTTAAATGTATTTTGTGAGATGTGGTGATCAATTATGAATTTTTTTTTTTTTTTGGAAAGACGAAAGTTTGAAATATGCTATTTATGGTGGATCATGATGATTGCTTCTATACGTTGATTATTAATTTGGTGAATCATGTGTGATGGATACACATTTTGAGATTCATGGCTGAAGAAATTGTTTTAAGTGAAGTTGTAAATCCTTTAAAAAAAAATTTTCTGGAGAAAATTTTTTCACCCAGGATGGGGGTGTCATGGACGTAGCCTCACATCAAGGCATGTGACGCTCCATCACATGTAGTTAGTGATATGAATCATTTCCCCATGCCACTACTAAAAAAAGGGAAAAATATTCATGTGGCTTGACGAGTGTAGCGGGCGTCCCCAAATAATGGTGAAATGACTCATTGAAGAAAGAAGGGGGGTCATTGGGGGAAAGTGACCACTGAGAGATAGTTTAACAAGGGCTGGTAAGGTGCTGGTCATGTGTTTTGAACACTGAGTATGCACTCACTAGGGGGAGGGGGGAAAGAATCATTTTAGCCAGCAGATGGCCTAGAGACTGAACCTGTCAGGACGCTGGTCCTCACTGCTGACCAGTCATTACCAGTGACCATAGATAGTTGGGGAAAGCTACAGGGGAAAACTTAAAGAAAAGAGAAAGAAAGAATTCATAATTAAATTGGGGAAACAGGTTACTTACACGAACCTTATTCGTGTTTCAGCCCTTCAAACCCTTCGCCCCTTTACCTTTCACCCGTGAGGGGGTTAAAGATGGCCATGGTGTGGGGGAACACACCGGTAGTTCAGCCCGGCAATTAACGACTCCAGGGAGAGGAGTTGGAACTCGTCATTTTTTTTCCCGAGACAGGAGAAGACGAGGGAGAGGAGTGGGAACTCCCTCACTCCAGTGACAGGAGAAGTCAGAGGAGAGAAGCCGGAAATCATATCTCCAGTGACGGGAGAATTCAAGGGGGCGATCACTGTCTCAGAGAGACAGGGAAACATGATGGTATGGAGCAAGTCCAAATTCTGATGCAGGTATAGCATCAAGGAGTGAAAGAATTATTTATTCTCCTGGTCTGGATCTTAGGCCAATGTTGTTTGAAGGCCATGACTTTATAGAAACTTGGATCACTTAGTTTATCTCTCAGTGTAAAAAAGAGATACATATATAAAATCTGTTTACAAATTGTTTGATGTGATTTAGTAAAGTGTTTTTTCCCTGAAGGAGAGGGGGAGAAATAAAAAACATTCGGTAGTGCGCCTTTTGGTTGATTGGAAAAATTGCGTGTGCGTATGGAGTAAATGTGTCTGAATGCGTGTGTGCAAAAGTGACAGTGTGACAGTATAAATGAGAGTTCAGAAACATCAACAGATACAATCAGACCACTGTCTTGTATTGATTACTTTTTAATTCATCTTCTCCAAAGTGAAGTAAAATATTCATTTTCAAGCATGAGTTTTTCCAAATTCACAAAAAAAGTGGGACAAGAACATTAGTGATAACTAGCACGTTCCCCACATTTGATGACAATACTAAAATAACATTTAAAAATCACAACGCAACATCACAGACGCAACCATCTTGACATGGCCCAATTAATTGTTCGATATCAGATTTTCAATACAATCACATTTTGCAGCCTGTGACAAGATGTTCACACACTCCCCAGAGCCCACACAACAACAAACTGGGATCCTTATCCAAATACACACTGCAGGTCCCCCCTTTAAAATGCCCATGCTTGTTTCTTCTGACACGAAATGAACTTTTTTGAATTGTAAACGCTTTCACCCTTGGGTTTTCGTTCTTTGTTTAATGGATGCAAAATTAGCCAGCCTGCCCGTCTCCTTTGTGCTAGACGCATTTTAATTTCATTATGTATTAGTAGGAATGAGTGTGGCAGTGGGCAATCGTATGGCGTTGTTCCCGATTAGCCTTAACTTTCTTCAGTACTTCCCTTAATTCGATCACCGGTGACTGATGGTTTTCTTCCCGAATTAGGGTATTTAAAACAACATTTTTGTTACTGAAGCAATATATCGCCTAAAAAACCTGAAATAGACACATTCATCACAAAAATATCATTTTAGAAAAAATGCGCAGAATGTTGCGAGAAAAAAAATGAACATCCCTCTGCAAAAAAAACAAAAATCTCAAAAACTTGAGAGTTAAAGCATGCTGCCTAAAAAGACAGATTCATGCTCCATGGACAGGACTAGTGTCATGGGCTGCTGTAGAAAATCATGAGTTTTTTTTCTTTTTCTTTTTCTGTGTGTTTTTTTGGTGTTGTTTTTTTTTTCCAAATCTGTGCAGTTGTGTTACTTTACCTTTTCATTGTTATTTCTGAGTTTGTGGTTTAAACAGTCCTACTGATGATCTGCTATTCCTCCACATCCTGGTCAAGAGTGTCTGATGTTTGTGGTTTAACAGTCCTACTGATGATCTGCTATTCCTCCACATCCTGGTCAAGAGCTGTCTGATGTTTGTGGTTTAAACAGTCCTACTGATGATCTGCTATTCCTCCACATCCTGGTCAAGAGCTGTCTGATGTTTGTGGTTAAACAGTCCCACTGATGATCTGCTATTCCTCCACATCCTGGTCAAGAGCTGTCTGATGTTTGTGGTTTAAAAAAGTCCCACTGATGATCTGCTATTCCTCCACATCCTGGTCAAGAGCTGTCTGAGTTTGTGGTTTTTAAAAATCCTACTGATGATCTGCTATTCCTCCACATCCTGGTCAAGAGCTGCGCAATGTAGTGATGAGGGGACCGACAGCTACGGGGGATCACAAGGCTAATTCTGTGCGCAAGAACATGGTTTGTTTTCACTTTCACCTGGTTTTATGCTTGACAAAGACAAGCTCTTATAACTGAGAAGTGGGTATCTGCACAATCCTTTTTCCCCCCCCATGCTTTCTGGAATTGTTTGTGAGTAAATTTGTTCCCCCTGGGAGTCTCCAGTGGGTAAATTGTTCCTTCCTGGCAGCCAAAACTACGTCCATTCATTCCTTCTCAGAATTCATAAATTTGTTCCATCTGGGTCTTATGCCGGGTAAATTTATTACTTCTAAGATCTTGTGCAACAATTTCAGCACAGATAATCTGGTACTCGCAGAGTCTATAAGTAGGTAAATTTTTATCCCCTCCTGGGAGCCTTTGGTGGGGAAATCTGTTCCCTCTTGGGATCCTTCGGAAGGCAAATTATTCATCTTGGGGGGTTTGTGGGCGAAATTTGTTCCCTTTTGGCAGTCTGTAATGGGTACATCACTCCATCTTGGCAGCCTCCATTAGGCATCTATCATGGTTCATGGTTCCATTGAGACTTTGTGCTTTCCCCATGGACCCTACAGTGACTACATCTATAGCCTATCAGTTTGGGCTGCCCAAGTGTGTGACAAGTAAAGCATCTCGTTAGTCATACCTTCATCTACCACTCTGAAAATATATTTTTTTAAATAAAATAAAAAAAGAAAAAAAATACAAACACTGTGGTAATGTGAGAGCACTTGGCCATATCATGTGACGAGTTGTTATCTTTTGTCATTCAATATGCGTTGTCTAAATATGAAGTTCTTTAAGTCACAGAATACGCTGTGGATGTGAAAATGGAGTGCCACTGATGTCATGCATTACCAAGTATGCAGACTGATTTCTCCCCTAAAGAAAAACTTTGTTTCTTAAGGGAAATTGACACAGTACTGTGTCATTATGTGTATGCTTGGAAACAAGCCTCGAGACATGTCTGGAGCCAAATTTTTAGAAAAAAAAATATATAAAAAAGAGAAACAAACCCGTTTTATCCCACCTTTAAGCACAATTCATCTCAAGTAATTCTACCCCCGTACACCTCATCATCATAACCTGAGATCACAAACCCAAAAATACACTTGATGGACATCATTTATCAAAAACTAAGAAACGTTACACAATTTGCAGAACACAAAAAAATAATTACAAACAAAATAAAAGAATGCAAAACACAAAAAACTGTTTATGGAACTTTAAAATGAGTGATGGCAATAACAAGCGGACAAAAATCATTTCTTGTAAAGTCTGTTGTACCAATTTTCTGCAGCTGTCTCTTTTGAAATTCCAGAGACTAAATGAGCAATGAAATGCGCCACCCAAATTCGGATTGCAAACGTGGGACTGTGCATAAGTAACCTACTGCAGCCATTTTTGACGGGTGAAATGACCATGAAAAGACTGAAAAATCCCATAAACACATGGAAAAAAGAAACCACCTCAAACACTCAGCAGTATTTTATCTGTGTTTGTCATGTAGTTACACAATATGTCCAGTCCTTTCATGAACTATCAATATGTCACACCTCTTTCGACCAGTGTCATTTTTCAAAAAGCTGGTCTCTACACACACACTAAATAAAATACCCAACTCTATTGTCCTCACTCTTTAAAAAAAACCCAACCCAACAACAACCAAAGTTTTCAAAACTGTGTAACTGCACTGGCTTTCTGTGTGTTTCGTGTGTGTGTAAGTGAAGTGAATGTATGCGTTTCTCACTTATTGTGGGCCATAAGTGACGGACGAATTCAGACTGAACCATATAAATATACAAAATGAAGGCATGGTTATGAATAGCAAACGTGAAAAATTCAGCGTTGGGTAAGAGATTTTCAGGGCTTCATCAACTGAATCTGAGCCACAGATCATAACCTGAATTAATTTTCCTTTACAAACTTAAAGCACACAGAGATTAACACTTTCGTATCCCTCAACAAATACACTGTAGCACATAATGACAAATGTTGGCCTCCAAAGTTCGTAGTGTGTCAACAAACATGACGATGATTGACTTACAGCTCAAACAAAAAAAGATCTGTTGTGTGTGTATATAGCAGCAGATTAGTGAATGAGTAAGCTCAACTTATTGCTTTTACATGAGCACAGTACAGTGCAAGCATCACACACACACAAGTACACACACACACCACACACCCACAAACGATTAAACAGAACACCAGCAATGTCATATCTGCCAATCATTTAACAAATACAAATAATCCATTATAGAATTGACCACCTCAAATAAAAACCAGTTCTGAAAGTTCTGGTAATTAAACATAACCCGCCCATTTTCCTTTGCAGTTTAAACAATGTAAGTTTAACTTGTCACATCAAGAGAATGATCAATTTGCTGACTGCTGGTCTCTGGCATTACATGTTTATGATAAATCTATATAATATATATCTCTCTTCCACATGGGCATAGAACTATGACGCATACAGAAATATTCACCAAAACATACACCAGGGAGCAATGAACACTGCAAATTAGTATAATAAGGCATGTCCTTGTCCATCCACTGATCAAATACCTACATACCTCTTAGCTACATATTTACAGCTTGGTTTTATAAAACTGTATGGTGTCCAATGTTAAAAAAAGAAAGCTAATTTTTAATTGTCATTTTGATCCCTCCTTATGCATTAACTCAAACTCATAGAATACAGTAACTAGCCGTTGCACATTCACAGAAGCTTCTGTGCAATACTTATAAGCAACATCTTCAAAAGAACTAACACTGACACTGTAAACTGCTCAATTCTAAAACTGTAAAAGGCATTTTATGATAAACACATCCAACTGTTTCACCATTACCTTTTGAGTCGGTTTCATTAGCTGTTTATCCACACAGCGAGTTGTCATTTTCTTTTTCTTAGCTTTTTTTTCTTTATTTCCTTTTTTTTTTTTTTTTTTTTTTGGGGGGGGGAGGGTCATCTTCCGCGCATTCACCCATCCCTACTCCCCCATCTCACTTGTTCCCATGCTGCATCTGGAACACACTACCGTTTTTGTTGCTGCCCAGCACCACAGTCCAAAGAGAACAATCACTTATGATGTCATCGCCGAGGCAAACTCATCAAGACATTGCAGCGCTGCCAAGTTATTATTATTACTATTTATAATGAATACTTAAATAGCGCTTATTCTCGGTTAGACACCAAGCTCTAAGCACTTTACAATCCACACTCGACTACACAACGGGCTGCCTACCTGGGTCGTGCTGACTGAAGAGCTGCCAGCTGGCGCTTCATTCAGTCGTTTCCCGTGTCATCCAGTCCATATCTTTCAATATCGTTCACTCATTTTCCATACTTCCTTTTGTTCTTTCCATTTCTCACGCAGGGTGCATGCTATGTGTAACGTGTCGTCCATACCAACGGCCAAACTGGCCTTCTCTTCCGAACGTTGGTGATGGGATTTTACGTGTGTGCAAGATGTCATGCATGCGTTCACACACGGAACCTCGGTTTATAGTTCATTCGAAGTTGCTTCTGTGGCGACTATTCTGATCCAGCATGTGCAGGACACCACACTCTGAGCCTCCTTCCGACACTGGTTGCCTAGTCACAGAGCAGCATGAAAGTGTGTTCCCCTCCAGAAGGTGCTACCACCAACTCGCCACAGGCATGGACGAGGACATGGAGAGAAAGTCAAACTTGAAGTCATATCACAAAGCAAAATGCCTTTTCTTTTAGGTTTTCATAACGGACATTTCACTCGGGGAAAGCGCAATTTAACAAAATGACAGAAAAAGAACTATTCCTTTGCAGCAAACATTTCTAACAACAAAATCCGTTATTTAGCTGAAGAAGAAAAGGAACGGCTAATATTCTTAACAGCAAAATCCAATACCTGTGGAATGTACTGAAATGCTTTTGAGAGATGAAACGTCATAGTTTTTACAATCATTCTGCGCAGGTTACAGTAAACTTTAAAGGCTGATACAGTTTCTGTAATTATAGGTGATATCAATGCTGGCTGCAGCAGTATGTACTGTGAATGATTCAATGGTACTTCATTCTTTAACGAGAATATGAAATGCTCTAGAAGAGTAAGCTGCTTAGGTATACATTAGGAGTGAAAGTTATAACAGAAAAAACAAAACATCTCTCTAGCTACATAATTTGACAAAACAATTCCACTGATAAACATAGTTTTCTCAACAGTTTACATACATTTCACTGTCATCCAAAATTCTCTGTTCATTTCAAACACACTTGTTTTACATAAAAATTCAATGCAAAAAAAAAAAAAAAAAATCTTAAAATGCAGGACTTCTTTAGATCTTTTTAATATGTCATACATGGATAAATTACCCCAAATATTTTGCTTCATTGCTGTCTATTGTTCCCTCTCAAATGAAAACAAGACTCATAAGTGTCATTATCAAGACTGTTTTCTTAGTTCGTACCGTAGTCATCACAGGTTTAAATTCCCCACCCATTTCCATCCTCCAGAATAGTTGTGCCTCACAATGAAAGGATGAAGAGAAGACACAATCTGACGTTCTTAGTACAGTTCTTACAGTAATCATTCATTATTCTCAAATTCCTCAGAACTCACCTGAACTGATACAAGATAAGATAAGATACGATATGTTGCTTATAGCCAGCGACGCAAAGGGCACATCAGGTGTCACCACGTTAAAATCAACTCGCCACACGTACAAGAGAACAGAATGAACACATACAGGGCTGTTTAACAACACAGCATTCCACAACA
>JAFLJL010002538.1:0-25260 GCA_018398815.1 Conus ventricosus | reverse complement strand
AAAGCTAAAAAACACACAATGTGACCAACTCTCCCACCCCCTGCCATAACCAGTCCCATCATCCCACCACCTTTACTTATTTTTTACACACACAAACCATTCTCCCTCCTCCCTAAGCACACACACACACATACCACCGCCCTCCCTCCCAACCTTCCCCCTCAGCTAGATACACACACACCGAGTTGTGAATGCATGCAGCGTCGTGCACACACACTGCCTCCCTCCTCCCAAAGCGCACACACACGCGCAACACATACACAAAGCATACATACAGCCCTCATTCCCTCCCGACCTCCCCCCTCCAGGTATACAGTGTTTCAAATGCAAGTGCGTGCACACACACACACAATACATCCACAAGCATGCATAATGCCCTCCCTCACAAAGCAAACACGCGCATCAGTGAGTGTGCTCACACACACATATGAAACTATTCATCACCTACAACATAGGTGTTGCTGTGATATTTGCAATGACGTCGGGGATAGACCATAATAAAGATTGGATGAATGAACCTTCATAGTGGCCTATCATTAACAGGCCCTTGCAAAGATCTGGCAGCAACACCTCTACTTATCTGTATTTAAAAAAAAGGCAACCAACATTATAACGGAACATACAATGTAAATCAAAGATAATATCTTCAAACCACAAAAGAAATGTTTAAATGCCAAACAAAAATAGATACAGATCAATCCCTCCCTCACCCTCCATCCCCACCCATTCACCACATTCCCAACTCCCATTTACTTAAATTTTACAGACACACACGCCGCCCCCTCCTAAACCACCTCCTCCAGCACATACACAAAGCATACATATCAGCCGCCCTCCCGCCCTCAGGTACACACAAGTTGCAAATGCATGCATGCGTGCACATACACATTATAGACCCACAAAGACATATCATAACGCCCTCCCTTCTAGAGCGTGCGCATGCGCGCGCGCACACACACGCGCGCACTCATATATACATATGAAACTATTCACTTCAGCACGGATGTTGCTGTAATATTTGCAAAGGCGTGTCAAGGACAGACCATAAAGATTCGATGAATAACCTTTGTAATGGCGTATCATTAACAGGCCCTTGCAAGGATTGCAGCAAGACCGTCTCATCGTATAAAAAAAAAAGCAAGGTACATTATGACGGGACATACAATGAAAATCTATGAGAAGATATCACATCTTCAAACCATAAAATATTTTAAAATGGCAAAAAAAACACGACACACTCTCCCCCACACACAGAGGTACAAATCGAATCCTCCCTCACTCCGTCCCCGCCCATTCACCCACCTATCTGCTCCCACCCACTCATTTATTTTCCCAAGCTTCACACACACACATATACACACACCGTCCCCCCTCCCAACTCAAGCTAACACGCACACACGCAAACAAACACAGCAACTCCATCTTTTCTGTATAAAAAACCAACGCACATGACGGAGCATACAATGTAAATGAAAAAAAATCACATCATCTTCCAACAACAAAGGAAATTTCAAATGGCAAGAAAAGAAAAACAAAGAGAATACAGATCAACTCCTCCCTCACCCTTCGTACCGCCCATTCACCCACAATCCCCCCCCCCCCCCCCCCCCATTTCCGACTCCCCACCTAGCCATTCACTTACACACACCGCTCTCTCCGAACTCCCAAGCACACACACACAAAACATACACAAAGCATACATGCTGTCCCTCACAAGCTTCCCCCTCAGGTACACACACGCAAAACATACACAAAGCATACATACTGTCTTCCCTCACAACCTTCCCCTCAGATACACACACAAAACATACATACCGTCTTCCCTCACAACCTTCCCCCTCAGGCCGCACACACACACAACATACACAAAGCATACATACCGTCTTCCCTCACAACCTCCCCCTCAGGTACACACACAAAACATACAAAGCATTCATGCCGTCCTCCCTCCACAACCTCCCTCAGGCAACACACAAACCATACACAAATCATACATGCTGCCCTTCCTCCCAACCTTCTCCCTCAGGCACATACAGAGTTGCAATGCATGCACACACACACACACACACAATACACCCACTAAGCATACACAACGCCCTCCCTCACAAAACACATATGAGAGCGAGTGTGCTCACATACACATGAAACTATTCATCATCTACAGCACGGATGTTGCTGTGATATTTGCAAAGGCGTGTCAAGGGTAGACCATAACAAAGATTGAACAAACAACCTTTTAGTGGCGTATCATTAACAGGCCCTTGCAACGATTGAAGCAACCACCATCTCATCTGTATGAAAAAAAAATGCAACAAACATTACGACGGAACATACAATGGTAAATCTCAATGGAAGCTATAATCACATCTTTAAACCACAAAATATAATAAAATGGTGAAAACACACTTCAATGAATTTCCATCTTTGGACAAACAAAATCGTTATCCTTATCCCGTTATCCTTCTCCCTCCCTCCCTCCCCCCAAGCCAACACACCACACATAAAGTATACATACCACCCTCCCTCCCAACCTCCTGCCCAATCACACACACACACACACACGCGAGTGTGCTCACATATACATATGAAACTATTCATACAGCGTGGATGTTGCAGCAATATTTGCAATGGCATGTCAAGGACAGACCATAAAAGATTGGACAAAAAACCTTTGTAGTGGCGCATCATTAACAGGCCCTTGCAAAGATCTGCCAGCAACTTCATCTTTTAATGTATAAAAAAAGCAACACACAGTATGACGGATCATACAATGTAATGAAAGACAATCACGTCATCTTCAAACCGCAAAGGAAATAACAAAATGGCAAGAAAAAAATAAAATGGCAAGAAAAGAAATAAAATGGCAAGAAAAGAAATAACAAAATGGCAAGAAAAGAACAAAGATCAGGATCAACTGCTCCCTCGCCTTCGTGCCCGCCCTTTCACACCACACTACCCCCCATTCCCGACTCTCCCACCCACCCATTAATTTCACACACACGCACCACCTTCCTTCCGACCCTCCTTATCAAGCCCACACGCACATACGTAAAGCATGCATTGCACCCCATCCTCAAGTACATACAGAATTACAAAATGTGCAACGAAACTACTCACGATATGGATGTTGCTGTTATGTTTGCAATGGCGTGTCAAGGATAGACCATAACAAAGATGGACAAGTAAACTTTGTAGTGGCGTATCATTAAACAGGCCCTTGCAAAGACCTGCCAGCAACTCATCTCATTATGACAGAACATACAATGTAAATGAAAGATACGTTATCTTCAAACCACAAAAAAAAAATTTTAAAATGGCAAGAAAAGAACAAAGAGATAGATTAACTCCTCCCTCACCCTCCATCCCACCCATTCACCCACATCACCCATATCCCGACTCCCCACCCACCCTTTTACTTATATTTTACACACACACCACCACCCTACTCCCTCAGAACCCCCTCTCCAAGTACACACACACTATACACACTGCCCTCCCTCCCAACCCCCCCCCCCCCAAAATACACACACTAAGCATACACAACACCCTCCCTCCAAAGCACACACGTATGTCAGCGAGTGTGCTCACATATACACATGAAACGATTCACCTACAGCATGGATGTTGCTGTAATATTTGCAAACAAAGATTGAACAAATAACCTTTGTAGTGGCGTATTATTAACACATGCCCTTGCAGAGATTGCGCACACACCATCTCCTTATCTGTATAAAAAAAGCAACAAACATAATGATGGAACATACAATAAAATGTCAATGAAAGTTACAATCACATCATCTTCAAACCATTTTTTTAAATGGCAAAAAAGAAAGCACACGAGTTACAGACCAACTCCTCCCTCAACCTCTATCCCCGCCCCATTCACCCACATGACCCCCATTCCCCGACTCCTACTTCCCAAGCACACACACACAACAACATACACAAACATACAGCCAGCCCTCCCCCCCCTAGGTACACACAGAGTTGCAAAAGCATGCACCACTTGCACACACACACACACGACACCCACCGAGCATCCAACCGCCCCCCTACCCCCCCTCCCAAAGCACACACACACTCTACACCCGAGCATCCAACCGCCCCCCCCCCTACCAGCCTCCTCCCGAAGCAACACACACACACACTACACCCACCGAGCATCCAACCGCCCTCCCTACCAGCCTCCTCCCAAAGCACTACACACACGCACACACACACACACACACGAGCGTGCCCGACATATACATATGAAACTATTCGTCACTTGCAGCACGGATGATGTGATATTTGCTAAGGGTGTCAAGAATAGACCACAACAAAGATTGGACAATAACCTTTGTGGGTGGCGTATCGATAACAGGCCCTTGCAAAGATCTGGGAGCAAAACCATCTCCTTATCTCTCCAAAAAAAAGCAACGCATATTGTGATGGAACAAACAAATGTAAACGAAAGACAATCACATCATCTTCAAACCACAAAAGTTTAAAAATGCAAAAAAAGCACACACACAAAGAGATACAGACCAACTCCTCCCTCACCCTCAGTCCCCCACCCATTTACCCACATGACCCCCATTCCCGACCCCCATTCCCGACTCCCACCCACTAAATTTACACACTGCCCTCCATCACAACTTCGTTCCCAAGTGCGCGCGCACGCACACGAGTTGCAAATGTATGCAGATGCACACACACAATACATCCACGAAGCATATACAACGCCCTCCCCCCAAGCACACACATGTAAATGAGTGTCACACACACACATATGAAACTAATCACAGTATGGATGTTGCTGTAATATTTGCAAAGGTGTGTCAATGATAGACCATAACAAAGATTGCACAAATAACCTTTGTTGTGGCGTATCATTAACAGGCGCTTGCGAACATCTGCCAGCAACTCCATCTCCTTTTCTGTAAAAAAAGGCAACGCACAGTATGATGGAACAATGTAAATGAAGACATAATCACACAATCTTCCAACCACAAAGAAAATATCAAAATGGCAAGAACAGAACGAAGATACAGATCGACTCCCTCACCTTGCGTTCCTGCCCATTCACCCACAATTACCCCCATTCCTGACTCCCACCCACCTACCTATTTACTTCAATTGTACACACACACACCACCCTCCCTCAAAACCTCCCTAAGCACACGCGCACAACACACACAACATACATACAGCCCTCCCTCCCAACCTCCCCCCACTCAGGTACACACAGTTGCAATGCATGACAACCTTGCACACACACACTAACACCCGAGCATCCAACCGCCCCCCCCCTACCAGCCTCCTCCCAAAGCACACACACACACTCTACACCCACCGAGCATCCAACCGCCCGCCCCCCTACCAGCCTCCTCCCGAAGCACACACACACTCATACACCCACCGAGCATCCACCGCCCCCCCCTACCAGCCTCCTCCCAAAGCACACACACACTCTACACCCACCGAGCATCCAACCGCCCCCCCCCCCCTACCACCAGCCTCCTCCAAAAGCACACACAAATGAGCATGCCCAACATATACATATGAAACTATTCGTCACTTGCAGCACGATGATGTTGTGATATTTGCTAAGGCGTGTCAGGAATAGACCACAGAAAGATTGGACAAAAAACCTTTGTAGTGGCGTATCAATAACAGGCCCTTGCAAAGATTGGGAGCAACACCATCCCTTATCTCTCTAAAAAAAAGCAACGCATATGATGGAACAAAGTAAACGAAAGACAATCACATCTTCAAACCACAAAAGTTTAAAATGCAAAAAGCAAACACACAAAGAGATACAGACCAACTCCTCCCTCATCCCAGTCCCCACCCATTTACCCACATGACCCCCATTCCCGACTCCCACCCACTTCAATTTTACACACACTGCCCTCCATCACAATTTCGTCCCAAGCGCGCACGCACACACACGAGTTGCAAATGTTATGCAGATGCACACACACAATACATCCACGAAGGATATACAACGCCTCCCTCCAAAGCACACACATGTAAAATGAGTGATCACATACACATATGAACTATCAACATTACAGTATGGATGTTGCTGTAATATTTGCAAAGGTTTGTCAATGATAGACCATAACAAAGATTGAACAAATAACTTTGTAGTGGCGTATCATTAAACAGGCGCTTGCAAAATCTGCCAGCAACTCCATCTCCTTTTCTGTATAAAAGGCAACGCACAGTATGAGGAACATACAATGTAAATGAAAGACATAATCACATCATCTTCCAACCACAAAGAAAATACCAAAATGGCAAGAACAGAAAACGAAGATACAGATCAACTCCCTCACCTTGCGTTCCTGCCCATTCACCCACATTACCCCATTCCTGACTCCCACCCACCCATTTACTTCAATTGTACACACACACCACCCTCCTCAAAACCTCCTCCCTCAAAACCACCTCCCTAAGCACACGCGCACAACACATACCAAAACATACACACAGCACTCCCTCCCAACTCCCCCTCAGGTACACACAAACACAGTTGCAAATGCATGCACTAGCACACACACTACACCCACTGAGCATCCAACCCGCCCCCCCCCCTACCCACCTCCTCCCAAAGCACACACACACACAAAGTGAGTGTGCTGATATATACATATGAACTATCGTCACTTGCAGCGCGGATGTTGTGATATTTGCTAAGGCGTGTCAAGAATAGACCACAACAAGATTGGACAAATAACTTTGTAGTGGCGTATCAATAACAGGCCCTTGCAAAGATCTGGGAGCAACACCATCTCATCTCTCTAAAAAAAAAAGCAACACACATGATGGAACAATGTAAACGAGAGACAATCAATCATCTCAACCCACAAAAGTTTAAATGCAAAAAAGCACACACAAGAGATACAGACCAACTCCTCCGTCACCCTCAGTCCCACCCATTTACCTACATGACCCCATTCCCGACTCCCACCCACTCAATTTTACACACTGCCCTCCATCACAATTTCGTCCCCAAGCGCGCGCGCACACACGAGTTGCAAATGTATCAGATGAACACAACACAATACATCCACGAAGCATATTACAACGCCTCCCTCCCAAAGCACACACATGTAAACGAGTGCTCACATACACCATACACATATGAAACTATCACTTACAGTATGGATGTTGCTGTAATATTTGCAAAGGTGCGTCAAGGATAGACCATAACAAAGATTGAACAAATAACCTTTGCAGTGGCGTATTATTTAACAGGCCCTTGCAAAGATTGCAGCAACGCCATCTCATCTGTATAAAACTAAAGCAACTCACATTATGACGGAACATACAATGTAAATCCCAATGAAAGATTTATCACATCTTCAAACCATAAATATATTAAATGGCAAAACACACACACACCGAGATACAGATCAAATCCTCCCTCACTCCGTCCCTGCCTATTCTCACACCTTTCTTACTCCCACCACCCCACCCATTTTTCTTAAGCTTCACCGATATGGCCCTGTGCGGTCGGCTGGGCTATAAGCAACATTACCTTACCTTCACACACCGCCCTCCCTCCCAACCTCCTCCCCAAGCACACACACACATGTAAGCGAGTGCTCACTTGTATCGAAACTATTCATCACTTACAGCATGAACGTTGCTGTGATATTGCAAAAGCGTGTCAATGATAGACCATAACAAAGATTGAACAAATAACCTTTGTAGTGGTGTATTCATTAACAGGCGCTTGCGAACATCTGCCAGCAACATCCATCTCCTTTCTGTATAAAAAGGCAACGCACATGTATGATGGAACATACAATGTTAATGAAAGACATCACATCTTCCAACCACAAAGGAAATTCAAAATGGCAAGAAAAGCAAACAGATACAGATCAACTCCTCCCTCAACCTTTCATCCTGCCCATTCACCCACAACACCCCCCCCCCCCCATTCCGACTCCCACCCACCCATTTACATAATTTAACACACACACCACCCTCCCTCCGAACCTCCTCCCTAAGCGCGCGCACGCACACACAGGTAAAGCATACATACCACCCTCCCAACCTCCCCCTCAGTACAGACAGAGTTGCAAATGCACGTGCATGCACACAATACACCCACGAAGCATACACAACGCCCACCCTCACAAAGCACACACATGTGACCGAGGGTGTCACATATGCATATGAAAGTATTTCATCCCACACAGCATGGATGCTGCTGTGATATCTGCAAAGGCATGTCAAGGATAGACCATAACAAAGATTGGACAAATATTTCTTGTAGTGGCGTATCATTAACAGGCCCTTGCAAACATCTGCCAAGCAACTCCATCTTATCTGCATAAAAAAAGCAACAAACATTATGACGGAAAATACAATGTAAATGAAACATAATCACATCTTCAAACCACAAAAGAAACTTTAAATGGCAAGAAAGGATAGACACAGACCAAATCCTCCCTCACCCTTCGCCCCTGCTCATTCACCTCATTCCCGACTCCACCCATCCGTTTACTTACATTGCACAAGAGCCCTCCCTCCGAACCTCCTCTCTCCACACACACTGCCCTCACTTCCAACCTAGGTACACAGACACACATACACCAGTTGCAAACATGTAGATGCACACACAATACATTCACGAATGCATACACAACGCCGTTACTCCCTAAGCACTCACACATGTGAGTGTGCTCACATATACATACGAAACTATTCACTAACATGGATGCTGCTGTTGCAAAGGCGTGTCAAGGATAGACCATACAAAGATTGAACAAATAACCTTTGTAGTGGCGTTATCATTAACAAGCCCTTGCAAACATCTGCACAACACCACTTCTCTGTATGAAAAAAAGCAACGAACATCATGATGGAACATAAAATGATAAACAAAAAACATAATCACATCATCTTCAAACCACACCAAAAAATGAAAATGTCAAGAAAAGAAACAGGTACAGATCAACTCCTCCCTCGCCTTCCCTCCCCACCCATTCACCAAATTATCCATTCCCAACTCCCACCCACCCATTTACTTATATTTCACAGACACAGCGCCCTCCCTTCTCCCGAAGCACACACACACAACACATACACACAACACATACACACAACACATACACACAACACATACACACAACACTACACACAACACATACACACCAACACATACACACAACACTACACACAACACATACACACAACACATACACACAACACATACACACAACACATACACAACACATACACGAAGCAATACATACCACTAGTCCCACCCAAACCTCCCCCCTCAGGCACACACAGTTGCAAATGGATGCACACGCGCACACACACACAATACCCCACTAAGCATACACAACGCCTTCTCTCTCAACCTCCTCCCCAAGCACACCCACACATGTAAGCAAGTTGCGCTCACATAATATACATGAGAAACTATTCACTTACAGCATGGATGTTCCTGTAATATTAACAATGACGTGTCAAGGATTCACACACATTACCCCCATACCCGATTCCCACCGCCCATTCACTTTTCTCAAGTTTCTCACACACGCACCTCCCTCCCTCCCAACATCCTCCCCAAGCTAACACCCACACCGCGAGTGAGCTTACATTTACACATGAAAGTATTCACTTACGTACAGCATGGATGTTGCTGTAATATTTGCAAAGGCGCGTCAAGGATCACCCTTAATATCTGACAGTGAAATAACCCGCTTTCTTTGCGTAACGAGTGAAATATACCCGACATCAACAAAAAAGGAAATACATATCAATGATCATAATCGACAGACCCGTTTCAGAAATATTTTTGTCCTCAAAACTTGTCAAAATAACAGAGCTAAACATTCCCGTTTACACTAAAGAATGGCCTAGAAACATACCAAGAGATATGGAATTGCGCTTTCGATTAATTACATATACCATTAAATATCTTATCAGGCACCTTCAAAACATGGCATTTTGCTGAAATATTTGAAATGGCGTATCACAAATAGGGCACAGTAAAGACTGAACAGCAGTATGGCACATTTGTTGGTACAAAGATTAATACACCACCTTATACAGAAGCAGCTGAGAAATAAAGAGTGTTTTCCTTTTTCTTTGCTTTTTTTTTTTAAACATCATTTTCACGTACTTACACAGAATAAAGAATCTTTCGCGACCATACAAAAAAATAAGCATATAAGACATATGGGAATCAGATACATGAAACCAAAACCAAGTATACATATCGGGCCATCTCCCAACCTTGTCCCCAGGCGAGCGCGAACACACACACACACACACACACACACACACACACACACACACACACACACACACACCTGCACTTCCCGACACGAAAACTACACATACAGCTTTTAGTCTGGAGAAACCGAATAGCGTTCCGATTTGTTCCAAGGACAGATCCTCCTTTGTTGATCCCAACACATGCTTCAGCCGAATGGCAAGCATGACGCCAAAAAGAATGGGTGTGAAGAAACAGCCCCGTTTCATCCCACTTCGAACGTCAAAGGCGTCGAAAGTAGTTTTTAAACACCAAAGCCCCTGACGTCATTCTAGAAAGATTTGATGATGCTGAGAAATCTGGCAGACATTTTATGTTCGGGATCTCGAAGGAGCGGTCCCTGTTGATCCAATCCAACGAAGAGTGGCTGCCTTTGTTCCCGCACTTCTTTGTAGCTGTTTGAGGTGGATCATGTCCCTGTTCGACCCATTGGCTCGGACTCCGCACTGCGATTCTTCGTTGATTCCTCCCAGCATTCGAGGTTCCTCAGAATGACTCGAACCACCCACGACACTCAAGAGGCAGATTTCTGCTTCCATGCTATGCCAGAAACTGTATAGTGTCTGGTCCTCCCTGGTCTGAAGCTTTGGATAGTAAATGTAGTCACACGATGGACTGGCGCCCCGTTCTGAAGAAGACATCCTCTGAACCTGCCACACAAGACCTCGTATCAAATGTCGACAAAATATCACTAAACCTCGAGAAAGAAACAATGGTGTGTGTGTAGTACTTTAATTTAACGTCTCTTCACCCTCAAGTGACATTAGACAAAAAAAAAAAAGAAAAAAAAAAAGTAAATATATGCATGTGAGAAAATCTTTTAAGTGTTGAGTGTTTTTGAGTAAATTAACATCAATGCCATACTTAAGTTTTGAATTCTACAAACACAACTGATCTCAACATTACCAGCAACTATCAAAGAAAAATACCAACAGAACTAGAACGCAAAGTTTCTGAAAACAACTTAAGAAGATCAAGGTCATTAACTATTTCTGTAATGTTATCGGATCTCGAAGGTTGAACACAGTGCCTCCATTTTTGAGCATTTGAGCTTTGATGGCAGGACAGTGCAGAAGCAGGATGATTCGTAGAAATTTGACTCCCACAAACACAAAAATATCTTTACAAAATTTTGTTTGAGAGCATTTAGACGAATCTTAAACATCAAAGACGTAATTGATCTGGATTTGATTTGACTTAAACTCTTAATATATATCCGAATGCAGTGTGTCACAAGCTTTTACACAATTATGTGAATATGTATATCTAAGGTCTTCAACTTGTCAACAAATTATCCTTTGCTAACTTGTCAAAGTATTTATAATATTCATGTAGATCTAGCTTAACATTAAGTTTAATTGTCCCTGCAGCATTGCGTGCTGCATCTTGGCTGCTTGATCTACCTGTCATTAAAGACAATTCCACAGTGAGATGGAATCCAATAAAAAGTAACACTGATATCTTTGCTTGCTAAGTGATGTATTAAGTGCTTGATTTCCTGTGTCATTTCAACCCCGTGCCTGGTAGTTTGACCTTTGATGGCATATAATACTGATTTTGAATCCACACAAAATAATTATTTTGCATGCATTTAAAGGTAACTCTTGAATGTGATGTAACGCCCTTAAAATGGCTATTAGTTCAGCACTGAAAATGGAATAATGTCTGCCAATATTAACGTTTAATGTTTCAAGGAAGGAATAAAAAATGCTGATCCTGCACTGCCATTTTCCATTACAGAGCCGTCTGTGTAAATCTTGATATAATCAGTATACTTGTTTTCATGCTTATGTTTACTAAATTTTTTAAGATATTTGGAGATTGATTTTGTTTAAATTGTATCATCAATATCAAAAGCAGGTTTAATATGCTCCCAGGGTGCTACTGGTGAAACAGTGGCTTAGTGGCTAATTTCTTTGTGTTTTAATTCTTTAGAATTGATTATATCGTGGCATAGGAATTGATTGATTGTAAAGAGTGTATTGCTTTAGTCTTTTAGCAAAATCTTTCGCGGAATCTAATCTAATTTCTTCCTTAACAAAATGTATCAAAAGCAAAGACTTTACTATAAATTTAGCGCAAGAATTTTTCCTATTGTCATCTAGAGGAAGAACACCCGCTTCGTTATAGGTCCTAGATTGGAAGCATGTATGGTACCCCAAGTGCCAGTTTAACAGCTTGCAGTCTATGCTTTGAAGTTGGATAATAGGTGCTTGGGGGCATTAAAGAAAACTTCTTGGCATACATTAAACGAGATCGAACAAGTGAGTTTGCAAGACATAAAAGTGCTTTAGTATCCTGACCCCAACGTTGTTTACTTATAATTTTGAGAAAATTTAATGCTTTTCGTGCTTTATCAAGTATATGATTTATATGTTGATTCCAGGTAAGTTTTGATGACAGATAAACACCTAAAACTTAACACTTTGCACAAACGTAAGGGCTAATTCCATTAATGCTGAATATTGGCATTTTTCTGGGTTAAACCTGAGTTAAAAGGACCAGTTTGTTTTTTCTAAAGATAATGATAAACCATTTTCTTTCATAAAATTAGTGATTTTATCTAATTCCTTTTGGTAAACTTTTTTTGTATAGTTTAATGCTCTATGGGTGTATTGCGTTTCATTGTATACCTTCATCCACATGCATATATCGTCAGCATACTGGACTAAAACTGAATCGTTTGACAACCTCTTAGGAAGATCGGCTATGAGCATATTAAATAAAACAGGAGAAATAACTGACCCTGAGGTAATCCCATCTGAAGTTCTCTGGGGTTCGAGTACGTGTTTCCTATTCTCTACTTGAATGAAACGATGTGAAAGGAAGTTTTTAATGTAGTTATACATATTACCATTAATATTGTTTTCCTTAAGCTTTTGCAATAATTTGTAGTGCCATACTTGAATCATAAGCTTTCTAATGTCAAAAAAAGTTGCAAGGATATTCTCCGCTCGCGAACTGCTGTTTGATTTGTGTTGTTAGTTTCACTAGATGTTCTGTAGTTGATCGGCCCTTTCCGAAAGCCTGCTTGATTTGGGGTATAATGCACTGTTTTTCGCAGAATATGACTAATCTGTTTAATATTATTTTCTCCATAAGTTTGCAAACGTGTGACGTTAACGAGATGGGTCGATAGCTGTTTCTATTCTGCTTTAGGCTTTCCTTTCTTATGTATAGGAATAACAATTGATCGCTTCCAAACTGAAGGCATTTCCCCTTTACTCACAACATCTTTGTATGAATATATGTAAAAATCGAACAACATTGTAAGGTAAATGTTTTAACATTTCATAAGATATTCCATCTAATCCAACAGATGCTTTGCTTTACTCAAATGTAAAATACTTTCTTTACTTCCTCAAGTTTTATTTCTGAATTTACATAGCTTTCCTTGTGAACTCATATCATCATGAATTGATTTTGTTTACTTTGCTCTTCACTTCTCTATACTCTTTACTTTCAGTTGATAGACCTGCATTTCAACTATAACTGACAAACATCTCTGCAAATGCTTCTGCTTTTTCATTATTAGTGGGTAGATCGAGTTCTCTAATCTTATGGGACATTGTGGTAAATTAAATTCCGTTCTTCATGGTTTTCATTTTTCCCCAGACTTTTGCATATCTTTATGACTGTAGATTTCATTAATACAAAAAGAAGACCAGTATTGTCTCTTGGCCTGGGCGTTAACTCTGTTTGATTTATTTTTTGCCTTGTTGCCTCTTGATGGTTTGGGGTAGAATTTTCTTGTATGTATATTTTAAATTTCTCCCATTTTTCGCTATTTGCCTTTTCACAGTCGTCATTCACCAGATATTTCCAGAGTGTTTATGTGATTTTCTTTGTCTTAAGCTTGGGTATAGAGTCATTTGCAGCATCTAGGACTGCCTTGGTAAATGAAAAATAAAGATCATTTATATTTTTATCGTGCATATCCTCAACATAAAACGTGGACATACTTGCTGAAAATTTATCCCAATTAGCAAATTATATTTGTACTTGGGACTTTATCCTCAGTTAGATCTGTAATTCCTGTGCTTGCAATTTCAAAGCTTGTTATAATCGGAATATGATCACTACTAAACAATGAGCCAGTGTGTTCCACTCACAAATGGTGTGTGTGTGTGTGTGTGTGTGTGCGTGTGCGTGTGCGTGTGCGCGTGTGCGTGTGTGCGCGCGCACGCGCTCAAGCGGATGCTTCCGTGTGCGTGTGTGCGTGCGTGCGTACGTGTGCACATGCGTCCGCAAGTGTGCGTCTGCATAACATTTTTCTTCATCATCGTATCATTCAATCCGATAATGGTGAACTGGTTACGAAACAATATTCTGAATTTGGCATAGCCCCCCAGCCCCCCAAACCCCCACCCCTCCTTTTCTGAAACTGCTGCGCTGTTGATGCCGCGCTTTCCGAACAAATATTTTCTTGACATTTCATTGAAATTCAGCCGAGAGTGTACGTGCTCCGGATTAAGCGTTTGAAGAGCTTTTTCCTTTTTCTCCGGCATATGAAAAAGGTTGTTGGTGTCTGCATGAATTTAAAAAACAAAACAAAAAGATTGCACAGAATGCAAGGTGGTCGGGAAAAGCACGGGGCAAGGGGACGAGGATGACGGGAATGGATGAAGTGGAACTGGACACACGCCCGCTTCCTAGGCCAGTTCAACCAGTCCCAACAGCTCACCGTAAGTGTACATCTAGAATTACATCATTGGCTTTGAATTGAAGCCAGTACCGTCCGATTTCCGAGGTCTGCAAGTGAGCGTGCGTGATAAATTGGAAATAGTGTTTTAAGACCTCAAGATTCGGGAATCGGTTGGACCGACTCATTTCCTACAATGATACCAGCCACCTTAGGAGAAAGAGGGAAATCCATGCTGCGACTTAAATTACACATCTTAACTTTTTTTTCTGTACAATATTCATTTTTCTGCACTTTTCCTGCCATTAATGTTATTCACATACCGGTAATTCTTTTTCACTATACTCTCAAGAGAATGTATTGTTCCAGAGTACTGTATTTCACTTTGCTGACTCAAGTCGTGTGGTACCTTGTATGCAGTCATGAATGAGAAAGGGCCATGGTCCCCTGGTGCCTAGTCTTGGACAATCTCCTCTGGTGGGTTGCCTCTCGACGACTTGACATTGACTGCTCCCTGTGGATTGCCGGTGTGACGGGCAGGGCCGGGCCGGGCCGGGCCGGGCCGGGCCGGGCCGGGGCTGTGGCTGGCGTGTCAATGAGCGGCGTGGGTGCACTGCCTCCGAAGTGGCAGAGGGCAGGACAACCACCAAAAAAAATAAGGTCTGGACAGAGGTCGTCCTCTACGATCCTGCCACCAAACAAAACTTGAGATTTCAATCATAACTGTACACACTGTGTGCGGGGCCGGGCCGGGCTGTGGCTGTGGCTGGCGTGTCAATGAGCGGCGTGGGTGCACTGCCTCCGAAGTGGCAGAGGGCAGGACAACCACCAAAAAAAATAAGGTCTGGACAGAGGTCGTCCTCTACGATCCTGCCACCAAACAAAACTTCTGAGATTTCAATCATAACTGTACACACACACTGTGTGCGCGCGCGCCCGCGTGCGTGCGTGCGTGTATGAGCATGCGTGTGTGTGCGTTTCTGCGCGCGCGCATTGCTCAAGAGTAACGCGATAATATATTGAGAGATACATACTGACCGACTGAAATCATTTACCGTCAGCTTAACATGCTATACCGACATTAAAAACAATGATTGAAAAAAACCAAAATACAACATCTAAACGATATTTAAAAAAAATCATAAATGAAACTTAGAGAAACATTTAACATTAAGTAAAATAATATAATCAGAAATTGTAGTTTTAAAATAAATTACATCTCAACTGTACTGAAAATTAGATCTCAGACCACCACCACCCCAAAAAAAGTTAATACACACGCACACAGTATATACTTACGACACATATGCAAACATATAATTGAAACTCTCGATCCTCGGTATCAATCCTGTGGAAGACTATAAACCGTAAGAAAGGCACAAAACGCCGTGGAAGGGATGGCAGTAAAGCATGTGTAGAAGACAATGAACTCTATGCTTCAGAAAAAGAAAATCCAATCCATAGAAAGACACTAGAGCCTACAAAAGGAAGACACTAGAGCCTATGAAAGGAAGACCACTTGAGCCTATGAAAGAAAGACACTAAAACCTATGAAAGACTAGAACCTATGAAAGTTAGACACTAGAACCTATGAAAGGAAGTATGAAACAATAACGCCGAACTCGATGATGAAAGTACATTATTCCCATCAAAAAGGACACTTAAATCGTGCAAAAGAACAAGACCTTAAAAGGGCAGACAGCAAACTGCGAAGACAAAAATAAGAAGGGGGACGCTAACAACTATGAAAGGACGACACAAATCCCTACTGAGGAAGACTTTAAAAACCTTTGAAAAAAAAAGAAAGAACTGAACCCTTTGAAAAAGACATTAAACACTACCAAAAGCGGAAACCAATCATAGAAAAATAATATTCCGTATCCGTGAAAGAAGTGAAACCCGCTGAAACAAGACAACAGTCTGTAAGAGGAGTTGATAAAACCGTTGAAAGACACCAATGCACATGAAGGAAGACCCTCAACCATATCAAAAAGGACACTTAAACCCGGCAGAAGAGGATACTGGGCCTATGAAGGACACAAAAATGGCATCAAAGGAGAACACTAAACTCCATGAAAGAAGAGACTAAATCTTAAGATGAGGACACTGAACCACTTAGAAAGTAGACCCTTCAGAAGAAACTGACAAATACTATTACGAGTGCACTGAGCTCTATAATACAGTCAGACATCTAACGCCACGACAGCAGGGGAAACTGAATTCTACAAAAGGAGGGCATTAAATCTTACAAAAGGAAACCAACACATAAAATGAGGACGAAAGGACCTATCTACGGACATTAAACCCTATGACACGGCACTTAACTCTTTGAAAGTAGGGCGGTAAATCCTAAAAAAGATCGTAAATCATATGAAAGGACTAAGCCTTGTTAAAGAATAACGGTACATCCTATCAAAGTGCACTAGATTCTACGAAAGGATACTAAAGCCTATAGAACGACACATATCTATGAAAGGACATAAACCTACCAAAAAGGAGGCTATACCCCTAGGAAATGATCACCAGGAAAGAATGCAATACTAAACTCTATGGAATGACCCTGAAAACAGTAAAAGAGCATTATAGCATATGAAAGGATTAATATGTTGACGCTAAGTGCCACTGTCAAACATTTTGTGGAACAAGGACTCCGGGATCAGGGGGTACCAGGTGCGCACAAGGAAATATCAGGAACAGGATCAAAGACTTCCTCTGTAGCTCTGCAGCTCAGCTCCAAAGAATCTGAAAACATGCGTCCATGTTCCAGATCCCGGGCAGGCAAACATGCTGCATCACCGAGTCACCCTTTGAGGTCTTTCCCGAAGCATTCCCTCTGGTATCCCCCCGTTATGCATCCTTGTTCCGCAGAACATCCAACACAGGAAACCAGAACAGCCATGACGACACGAAATAAGGACTCTCGACCCTGGGAGAAAAAGACCGCCCTATGAAAGACAATTCCAGCAAAGGAGAGACTAAATTCTCCAAAGAAGGCACTGAACCCTGAAAAGAACACATTTACATCTGTAAGGGTGGAGAAGCGCAACACTTACTATGGAAGACTATATCCTTGGAAAGGATGAGCCAATTTCTGTTAAGAATAAAACCTCAAAAGAACGACACAAAAAACCTCTCGAAGAAGACACCGAGACCTCATAAAGTACAAAGTATTAGGGTACAAACCGTAACTTTCAGTATACGAAAGAAAAAGGAAGAAACAAGTGCGGAAGAACAATTTGAAAAATATGTACAGGAGTTGGACAAGGACATGAACGTGAATACCGGTAGTGAAATCGAACACCAGAACGAATTTTTAAAACTACGAAGAAAGAAAATAGAACGTAATCATCCCAAGATCCAGAGCAAGGTGGGCTTTACAGGGAGAAAAACAAAATACTTTGTAATATAGAGAAAAGACATTCCGCGAGTAAACAAATACCAAACCTTGTAACAAACAATGGGATAGTTTTATCAAAAGCTGACGACATATTCGAAGCCGCTGGACAACATTATGGAAGCCTACACATTGAGAACGCTGTAAGCGAGACTGACATCAGCAAATATGTTCAAAACTTACCGCGGCCGATTGAATCAGAATGTAAGAATCAGAAGGGCTAATAACAAGGGAAGAAGCTACAGAAGAATCGAAGAAAATGAATATTGGTAAGAGCCCTGGGACTGACGGTATTACAGCTAACTTTATAACTTAAAAAAAATGAATTGAGCGACTTTGTTAGACCAATGAATGAAGGTTACTGGAGGGGTGAAATGTCAAAGAGAATAAATAACATGTCTGCCAAAGGGAGAGACAGCAAGAGAATTTTTGAACTGGAGACCAATATCTTTGTTGAATGTGTCTCATAAGACAGGAAACCACGTGCACTGCAAACAGAAAGCGAGTCCTTTCAAAGATAAATGAAGATGAAATAAGTAGAATCACAAAATTCACAAGAGGACCTGGCAGAGCCACTTTTCTATAATAAATATAAAATAGGCTACGGGATATTTTGCTTTAAAAAGTGGATCGGCAAACGAATTCTTTTGGCATGAGATGCCATTGACGAAAAAGGGTATTTCTTGAAATACAAAAGATTCTGCAATAGATATATTCACGATAATTATCTTTGGTATCTGGGATGTGTACGGTCAATAATATGTTTGAAGAATAAACATATTGCAAGAAAGAATGGAGAACGTAACCAAACGACAAAAGCACCACAAATACCAAAGGTAAATAAAAGTTCAAAAGTCTACTACAATGCTCTCCGATATTAACTCGTTTGCTCAATGCGAGTATAAACTAGGATCTGCAATAGATTTGGAAAAGACCTAAACACAAATTAGAAATCTTAAAGCAACAAAACACGTAAGTTTTCAGATTAGAATATGCCCTAACACTCTTGTTACAAACAATATTTTAAAGAAAATGGGTATAATTACTGGTGATATGTTCATTTCGCGAGACAAGAATGATTCAATACAATATTTATGGTGCTGTAATTTTGTTCAGTTTCTTGTGCAAACTTATGGGAGAATAGTAAGGAAAAAAAGAAACTGAGAATTTTAATTGACTGGCGTTTTAGTAATAATGAACAAATGAACCTGTTTGCCAAGTTAAATATATCGATGCAGAATCAATAAGATCAAAACTAGTATCAAACACTTTTTGAAGGAGTTAAAGAGCTATTATAAAATCGAAAAATTTAAGCACTGCATGAAAATGCGATTCACGGAATTTCGCAATAAGTGCAAAAAATATCAGAATCTTGTGGAAAGTAACCGATGAAAATAACGACGTATGGAAATGTTGACACCTTATGACATTTTTCCCGCAGATTTCTGTACATACATGGAGAATTGTAACATCTCGATCTGATGATGGAATACTACCCCTAAGTATGGGACCGATTGTTTTGCCTTGTTGTAAATATGTACTTGATATCATGATACCAACTTTAGAAAAAAGGAACAAAGCATAAAGTCCATTCAGGTCAGCAAAGACTGAAATTCAAAATATGACAAGGAACATTACACTGAATAGTGCAGGAGTAAGAGTAATAAAAAAAAGAAAAGGAATCAGAAGACACAACTCTCCTTTTGTTACAGCTCCAATCGCCGAGTTCTGGTGACTTGGTCTCCATTTTCCATGGTCGTGGATGTAGTACCTTGTCCCCGTCAATATGTAAAAATCAATATTTTCTCTCAGCACTTGACTTTCAGTGCAACTATGTGATCCCTCAATTCAGCTAACTTGGTTTAAAGTAAATAAGGGATTCTGGTTGTTTTGGGGGAGGGATTGGGGGGTCCTCCCGACAGCTCAAACTCCCGATGAAAAATAATGGTTTCCTCAGTTCTGGCACTGTGTAAAGTCTTCTTTTATTCATCTGCAGAAGTACATATCGTTCTACATGGACGCATGTGTGCATGTACACTCTCAAACTTCAACGTTTTTCGACCCGAGATGTTATGGAAGATCTTTGGTTTCGGTTGTCCCACACTGTTCATGATAAAATATTCTTCACGACTGAAGAATATGTGTGTGGAACGTGATGGCTTAACTTCAGTATGAAAACTTCCCATTACTTTACGCTCAAGCTACATATCAGAATCAAAACTATCACTTCTTTCAAAACAATGCAGTTTCTATTTCAATCGTCCACGGTCGCAAAATTCGAGTCAACAGCTATCTATGGTCTACAAACACATAACCCCATGATGTCCAGCGAGTGACACATTTAGATTTCAAAGTCCTCCAATCAGATTTACTATTCACGTGCGGGGTACGTACACGATTTGTCAAAAAAAAAAGAAATAACCTCTGTCCCTTAAAGACAACATACATCCTGTGTATGCCAAAGGTGAAGACAATTTTACTTCAGGCGGTAAGAAGCAGAATCAGTAGCTAGGTTGTTTACGTTTTTCATTGGTCTCGGTCTCCTTTGCTAGTAACAAATGCATATACCAGAGAACAGGGAAAGTTCTGTAAATCTTCACGGCATTGTTTAATACCTAGCTCTCGGCTGGCATAATGCTAAATTCCTTACCTAAACTCCACAAAAGGAAACTGTACACAAGACTCAGACTTTGGCAAAATATTTCTACACCGTGTCTGCGTGCGTGTGCGTGTGTGTGAGCGCGCGTTGTCCGTTTTGTGTGTGTATGTGCGCACGTGTCCGCGCACGCTTGTGCAAGGATAACATTATCCTAACAAGTGTGCGCATGGGCGCGCGCGCGCGTCTCTGTGTGCGTTGTGCGCGCGTGTGTGCGTGTATGGTTGTGCAAAAGTACCGTCACCTGCGCGCTCGTGCGGAGAGAGAAGAGAATGAATGAATGAGTGTGTGTGTGTGTGTGTGTGTGTGTGTGTGTGTGTGTGTGTGTGTGTGTGTGTGTTGTGTGTGTGTGTGTGTGTGTGGTGTGTGTGTGAGTGTGTGGAGAGAGAGAGAGAGAGAGAGAGAGGAGAGAGAGAGAGAGAGAGAGAGAGAGAGAGAGAGAGAGAGAGAGAGAGAGAGAGCGCATTTTTAACGTCAAAGCAAAAAAGCAAATAACGTAAACGGTAAATGCACAACAAACATGAATTAAAACAATGTTACTATTCCACGCACCAGAAGCGGGAATACCGACCAGCTTTTTTTTCGAACACTTAGATTGTGATGCCAGTTGCCCGCACCAAGTTGGCTGTCCTCCGAAGGTCCGTCAGGTCCCCGTAGAGCTTGGCTCTCGGAGCCACTGGCTCCGGCCACGTGTCCTGCCTGCCAGTAGCATGGAGGTGACGGTCCTGTAGTATGTGACCGACCATCCAGAATCATGCACCTTCAAGAATTCACCATGCATTAACAATCAAAAACTAAAATGTCTGACCGTCTTGTTTAAAGTTCGTTTTATCTGTTAATCACCTCAATTTGACTTCTTATTTCAAATGCTCAACGCCTCCGCAGTGTAATTTGCAAGAGATTTAACGAGTCGTCGTAGTTCCATTTTAGCTCTCTGTAACCACATTTTTGCAACATTCTTCTAAAAAATGTTTTCCCACGGATTGTATTGCATTCTTTACAATGAAAAAAAAACTGCATCTCACTCTCCCTAAAGAAACCACACCATGGGCAAGGCGACGATGTGGAGGGACTCAGAATTGAACCATTTTTTATGGGCATTTACGCAAGAGTCCTTAGCTCAATCTGGCGAGACAAACTGTGCCACCTGTTCATTATTTTCGAAATGTACTTCGTTTCAAGTATGTTTTTGAAGCTACACCACCCCAACAATATCTTTCTGTACTTTCCATTCTACAGCGCCAGTTTTGTTTACAAGAGGCTATCATCCTGTCTTTAAGTTAATAAATCAGTATTCACATGCAATTCCCTGGCACATCCATGCAATCCAAAATCCGTGCATACGTAAGATCATTTTTATTTATATAATATACCCATTTTTTCTCCAAATGTTCATATTCTTGTAGCAACATTTCATAGGCCATGTTTAGTCTTGAGACAGGTAATCTTGATAGTTTTAACCAGTATTTTTACACTTGCCATAACATAACTAATGTATAACGGGTATCTGCCAGTTTCACCGTATATCACTGTATCTGAAGTATGCAGCAGAACATTTAAAAAAAGGTTCGATTGCAAATGTACTTATTAATTTTGTTATGAGGGCCCCAAATTTCAGCATCATATGTAATAACTGGATCGATTTTGGCATCAAAGTTTCTAGAATACACTAGAACAAATGCAACCAAATTTACGTAAAGCTCTTAAAATTTCTATGACCCCTTTGTTCCTTTTCTACAGGTCTCTCATACGGCAAAAATCGAACTCAGCTTTATTATGAACAGCATTCCTTTTATATTTGTAACCATTACTTCTATACCACAGTAAAACCATTTTTCATAACGAGAGATGACCAATCTTTCTAAACACCACTACATTACTTTTTTCAAGGTTCACACTTAGAAATAAACGCTCTGTCACTTGTTTCAATCTGATTTAAGACACACAGCAGTTTTTACAACAGTATCACACCATCTGCGAATAGCTTGAGAAAAAATTCAACTGCTCCTGGGATCAACTGAACACCATGTTTTCCTTTAACTCCACTACCAATTCTTTGATAATATAAAAACGAAAACATCGAAGGACTTAAACGTCCTTGATTCACTCCCTGTGGACAGTCAAAAACGTCTCGGTAAACACCTATCACGCACGCATACTAAAACAAAATCGGAAACACCACGAAGAGTCACATAACTAGCCATCTATTCATTTTTATGTAAGGTACTCCACAACATGCTTCGATTTACGGAGTCACAGGCCTTTCTAAAGTCCACAAAGGCAATGTACGATTTTGTATTTTTCTATAGACGTAATTGAATCAAAGCAAAACGAGTAAAAGTAAGGTACATGATCCATATCCTCATCGGAACCCAGCTTCGCCAATTATCTTATCCTCATGTTCTGTCCATCTTGCAAGTCTCTCATTCAAATTAGGAGTATAAATTATACTGTCAGTGCCACTCCCACGTTAATCATCTGGACAGAGAGAGAGAGAAAGAGAGAGAGAGAGAGAGAGAGAAAGAGAGAAATAGAAAGAGAAAGAGTGGAGAGAGAGAGCGCGAGAGAGAGAGAGAGAGAGAGAGAGAGAGAGAGGAGAGAGAGAGGAGAGAGAGAGAGAATGCGTATGAGTGCGTGCGTGCGTGTGCACGAGATGGCGATGGATGAATGCGTACATGGGTGGAGCGTCGAGTTTCGCTCCTCATAGCTTTGTGCTGGGAGGGGCCCCAGGTTTGGCTCCTAACTTTTTTCGTACGATCCTAATTCTTTCTGCACAATTGTTGCAACTGATACTGTTTGAATTTTTACAGACACGTACTTTGCTATTTGCATTAGGACCAAATGTGAATGTTGATTGTTCCAGAATAATCCCGTCTCTCTAAGTCACGTAGCACTTTGTCTTATCCGATATGTAGTCCTGGTCCTAGACAGTCGTCATCCTCTGTGAATCTGCCACCAAACAAAAATTGATTTTATTTACAAGAAAATAAAACCCGGATTTCGAATGAATCCCAAATAAAACCCAAGTCATTACACCCTGAACATGGGACACTTCATGCCGTGAGAAAACAAAACATCGAAAAAGGCAGCACAACACACCAAAAAAAGACCACTGTAATAAAGCTAGTGAAAGAAGTCACTAAATCCTGAGAGAGAAAAAAAGTACCAAGCCCCACGAAAAAAAAACCCACATGAAGTGTCAAGACTTATGGAAGTTTAATATATAAAAAGGACACTAAACCCTACAAAAGGGATACAAAACCCTATCAAAAGAAGTCAAGAACATGAAAAATAGACAAAAACTAGGAAAGGTGTGGACTATTCCCTATCTAAAAATAGACAAAACTAGGAAAGGTGTGGACTATTCCCTATCTAATTAGACACTGAACCCTGTGAAAGAAAAGGACATTATTAGACCCCGTGAAAAGGGACAATACTAAACCATATAAAAGGACACAAAATTCTGCTAAAGAGAACATTTAAATCTGGTGGAGTGGGGTGTAAACGCCGCAAGGATACTAAACCCTTTGAAAGGAGACTGAACCTTACAAAACGTATTAGATCATATCAAAGAGATACTAAACTTTATGAAGAATGGCTATGAAGATTAGGAAATAACACCCATGAAAGTACACTAAACCGCAAATAAAAGGATACTAAACCCATGAAAGGACACAAAAACGTAAGAAACGAGATCATTAAACTATGGACACCAAACCCATGAAATGAGGACACTAAACCTTACGAAAACAGAATACATAGGAAAGAAATGGGCACCAAAACATATAGACGATGAACATGGAAAATCCTGCACGAAATAACTCTATGAAGGACACTAAATCTTTTGAAACAAGGACATTAAACCCTATGAAAGACACTAATCCTTTAGTGAGAAGGCTGAAGGACACAATCTTTTGAAACAAGGACATTAAACCCTATGAAAGAAACTAATCCTTTAGTGGAAGGCAGAAAACATTAATGGAGGGAAATGATCGCTGTGAAACAAGCGAATAAACCACAGGTAAAGGCACTTGTTGACACTAATCACCATGTCGGACATTCTGTGAGATCAAAGACACTCGGATTAGGAGGTACCAGGTGCGCACAAGAAAATGTTTCAAGAACAGGATCAAAGTTCCTCTGAAGCTCTGCAGCTCGGCCCAAAGATCTGAAAACATGCGTCATGTTCCAGATCACGGTCATCAGACCAGCTACATCACCGAGTCAACCTCCAATTCCTTTCCTGAAGCATTCCTCTGGTACCCCTTTCGTGTCTTGTTCCA